>CM026079.1:15315973-15575973 GCA_014839685.1 Anableps anableps
CTCTGTCATTCTCATAGAACATATTCTTGGTTCAGTACATTTGTGCATAGCTGTGTCTTTCTCCTGGATGGAACCATTCATGTAGCAAATGCTGCAATGAATTTTGTTTATTCTTTGTTTTCCTTCCCATAGAAAGTGTACCTGGACCCATATATCTCTGTTTCGTCATGTCTCTTTCCTAAAAAAAAAGCTGTTGAGGATTTTTGTGAAAAGGTATTTATACTGTTTTTTTTCATGCTGCCTGAACATGACCTCCCCATCCCCGCCCCCGAACAAAATCCCAGCTGATTGCAGCGAATTGCTGCTCCTGAGCCTGGTGCTACTGGAGATCTTTTCTGCTTAAAGAGGAGGCAGTTAACTTTTTGCCAACTGACATATAATCTAATGAATTTGAATTTCTGGTCACTGTGGTTTATTGTATTTGGCTTAATGTGATCAGACTGAAAACTGACTATATGACGACATGGTTTCAGAATGAATTCAGCTGATTCCATTAAATATGGATCAAATTAGATTTTATGCCATTAGATATGAATTAGACTGGTTTGTCTTATAAATTGCCATTTGTTGTGATTTGTGACTAACCAAATAAACTGATATAAATTTAAATAGAATTAAATATTAAATTATTTAACACATGATCTCCCTGTACTGCATCTGTTTCTAATCTAAACTATCAAGACACACTGTCTAGTGTTTACATCTGGATCTAATTTGTCCACGTGTACAACCCAACAAGATCTTCTCTGGCTTTCATGCCTTCGTGGCTTTGTTGCTGTAAACGTCTGGAACCTGGAATTGAACCCAAAAAACAGTGTGGGGGCTTCCACAGGAAAAAGCCTTGAATGCGTATGTTTCACAAATTGAAACACACTCCTAAATCTTAAAATCCTCTTTGATGAAAAACAGTATTCACAAAAATACAATAAGAGGACCAAAACACAGCTGCTTTTCTTTGATTTGTAAATTCAGTTCTATATACTTGAAAAATACAGATAAATTAGGAATAATTTACCGTAAGGTGCAACATTTTTTAAACTGCTCCCAATTTCGTTACCTTTGCTTACAGACTCCCAAGACTTTCCTGCCATATTTTTAAAGAGGATCTTTATTAATAGTACTCCAGACTTTCTGAAGGCGTTTTTTTTTTTCTTTTTTTTTTGATTGATTTTTCTCTCATTTTCTGTCCTGTCTTTGTTTTGGATCATGGCAGCAGATTGTGTAGTGTGTACTTAAAACAACATCACCATGCAAAGCTTCTTTACATGATACCACAGAACCTGAATTTTTACAAGACTGAAAGTGTCATATTAATTCCCTCAACTCTAATGTTGTTTTTACATGTCTAATGTTATTTTTACACATTCATTACAATGCATTAAGTAGAACCAATTTGTATTTTTAGACATCCACATCTCATCATGTCCTCAAAGTTTTAAATCTGGCTGTGAATAAAAATATTCTGTTTAAATAATTAATTTTTATTTTCATCGTACAAATTCCAAAATGCATCAGTTTTACATTCATCAGACTATGTAGCTAATAATATTTAAACTGCAAATAAAAAAAAAAAAACAGTTTTACATTTTTAAACAGTTTCACTGACTTTAAGTAAGCAAAAAAATAGGACAGCAAAATATAACACTTCTCTATTTACACTAAGGCTTAAGTGGAAATAAACCACAAAGACAATCAGGGTAAAATATCTGGTTGAATTAATTCATATTGGGAAATCCATGTATTTTATTGAAGCCCTATTTCTAACCCTGGTATTAAGAATGAAAAGAAGAGGAACAGGGAGGAAAATAAGGTGTATGGTAAATGATACTCTACTGGTGTCTACATACTGTATACAAATGTTTAAATAATATACTACTCTGTGTTTAATAAATTCCCCTCTCTATATATAGAAGTTTCATTTTTTGAACTGAAATACCTAAATATTTTTTTTTTTTTTTGTTGAAATTTTGATATTTATATGTAAAATAATAAAATTAGGAAACATATAAACATTCTTTAAACTCTTTTTTCCCTTTTCCACATTTTTCAAGACCTAGAAAATGCTGGAAAATTTTAAACAAGCAGCAAAATGATTTTTGCCCTATTTCTGTCCTAAGTGTACTACCTTCTACTGCGTGCCGTGGCGCTGTCTTGCGTCCTCTCCTTGGTTCATCACAGATCCACTGTTCACAGCACTGCCCCCGAACTTTGACTCTCCGTGGGCTCTGGCACCAAACTCTGGGAGGCTGGGTCTCTGAGCACAGAGACACACAACCGATGGCGCCGTTCACGCACACACACTGGTATTTACAGCTGGGCTTGAAGCTCTGACCATTACGGTAGAGCACGCCGTCATATTCACAGCCCGTTCCCGTCATATCTGACAGAGATAACAATTGGACACATTTTATAAAGATAAACAGCTCAGTCTGCAAAGCAAGATGTTGGTGCTCCACTGTACAAACAAATATCTTTGTTGTAGGGATAGACCTTGTTATAAATTCAGACATAACATTACAGTAGAATTACAGTAGGGCCTTTTCATGCAACACAAATAGCTCTGACCAGTCAGAAAAAAAAAGAACATACTGAATGTGAGTTCTGGAGAGTCTGGAGAGAGAAAACTCTGAAAGTGCTGTGGATAGTTAGGTGGAGTTTCTGTGTATCGGTTTGCTTCTCACTGCCCCATCAGATCATGTCAATTAGGTACTGTATCTCAATAACTCAGTGTGTTTACATTCTTGCTGATATTTGTACAGTCTTTTTTTTGTTTCTTGTAAAAAATCTTGCTGCTTTCTCTGCCCATTTTTTTCAACTACCCTACTCAGTTGCACATTTTCACATGAGTATGCTAGTTTTAGTAACTGTACAGTATTATTTTTCGTATGTTTTAAATTTCCCCTTACGATACAGTCTCTTATGCTTATTTTTCTGATTTTTATATTGTGTTTATCTTAATTTAAATATACATGCTTCTATTTACGTTTAACTTGCTGCTGGTATACTTGAATATGCCCACTGTGGGACAATAAAAGATATTTCTATTCTGTTCTATCTTTGTTGGGGCATATCTTATTGCAGTCACAGGCTGTATCATGGCTATTATAGGGGTGGGCAGTTATTATTTATTGAGAGGGTTTGACTGCTCTCCAAAGGTTTTTAGAAACACCCATAATAATACCAAGATAAAGTTTTTTCTAAAAAAAAACACATCTGAAAGCAGATGTTTACACATTGCATAAAAAGACATTCTTGCCATTACTGACGCTACCCATGCATCATGCAAGCTTCAGTAGTGAGACATCTTATTGAACCTATTTCTATTTTACTACATATATATAATGATTTTTTTTGTATATTATTAAATGGCTTATCGATTACTGCACATAACCGAGCATTTATGATGCCAGATTGCGACATGAGGAAGGCACTATAGCTGGCATTTAGTTTGATTTGTAACTGTTTATAATATTGATATTCACTTGTGTTGTTTGTTTAATAACATTTAGATTAAAAGTATGCTACATAGGATCATACCTCAGACATTGTCCTTCAACTATATAAACATAAGACAGGAGCAATATCAAAATTCTTTGACAAACTAACATGCAATATATAAATGTAAACTGAGAAGTTCCTGTTGTGTAAAACCACATGATTATTCCAGTGAGAGACACTTACATGCACACACTCCTTTTTCGTACCTAGGCTTGTCCGAGCTGTAGTCACAGTACAGCCCCTTGTGGTAGTCGCAGGTGTCAGCCTCGTTGCACTCCTCCCCAACCTGCCTGGCGCAGGCCTTGCAGCAGTCACAACCGTCCATGAGGAGGCTCACACCAGGAGGGCACTTGGGAGGCACCTTGGGACACTCACAGGGCCACTTGCAGTACCTCGTTATATTGTATGGGTCTGCAGTTGGAGAAGTGAGGACTGTGGCAGGTGGCATGGCAGTGGAATTCAAGGAATAGGCCTGAAAGGAGAGTAGCAAACAAAAGGGAGTTTAAAAAATGCTCGAAAATAACTATTTACCATTCATAATGAGCAACTTTTTTTCCAAATATGTTTAAGCGTATTAAATATATTGTTATTATATTATATTGGTTGTTATGATTATATTTTCTCACAAAAAAAAAACAAACAAACAAACAAAAAAAAAAGCAAAGAGAGAATTGCTATCCCAGTTTGTGTTTTGCTTGCCTAGAATTAGATATTTTATTGCACAAAGAGAATGTGATCTATTATGTTAAGTAATACAGTATAACACTGTTAATAATAAATTTCATTATCTTTTCTTCATAACCAACTCTGTTTGGTAACACTCACATGGATGACTGATAGATCTGAAAGCTCTCACATCCCTAATTGCTTGACTGCCTATATGATCACTAAGATGTGGTCACACTGTGCAATAAAATAAATAAGAGTTTGAAAATGAACTAAATACCCTGTGGAGATAACCTTATTAAATCAGCATCAGAATCAAGTTATGCTTGTGATTGTGTTAAAAAGGTTGCAATGTACTGATAATAAATCAGCGTTTTACTTCCATCGGCAACGGACTGATACCGGTCAGTCGACATGTTTTAACAGCCCCAGCATCAGAGGCTACTTGTTTTTTTTTTTACATTTTCATTTCAAATGCATTTCTCCTAGAACAGATTGTGCAGCTAATAATCCATTTTTTTCCACTGCAGATTGGATTTTATCTTAGAAAAGATAAAATTGATGATTTTGATGATTTTGCTGTATACTTGATTGATGTTTTTATGATATGAGGCACTTTGAACTGCCTTGCAGCCGAAATGTACTATATAAATAAACTTGAAAACTTGAAACTAGAAAATGCAATAACTGGTGTAATGTAACAATGAATGGTTGCAATAGGTCCTGTGACCACCAAGATTAACCAAAATGTGTCAAGGTTTAGACAAGAGACGGCACACGAGTGCAGGTTCAAATATTTCTAGTCAAGTCATAAATCCCAGATTGAGTCCCAGATTCTTGGAGAAATAGAGCACTTTAGCTCACATCTTTAAAAGAAACACACACACACACACACACACACACACACACACACACACACACACACACACACACACACACACACACACATGGTTAATCCACAAGTAATTATGGTAAAACATATTTAATCATTTTAGGCTTATTGGTCATTTTTTCTAATCCTGTTCTTGGCCCTTCAGTGGAATTAGAGTCATATTATTAATAATAACTCAGTGTGATGTTGTCAGCTAATGCTGATTAATGGGTTTTAATCAATGCTGTGCCACTAAACCAACCCTCATATGAGTTCATTTAGCTTGCAGTTACACTGCTATTTAGTGATATACAGTTAACGCCAATATTATACATGCCCCTTACAGAGAATCTGTGGAGAGAGCAAAAGATTAGGGTAGTGGATAGGAACCTCAAAGACTTATCAAATGAAATTATCAAAATACCAGTGTAAACATGAATAAAGTTGGCCATCAGTTATAAGAAGTGTTTGATTGCTGTGATGCCAATAAAGGCTTTTCCACTGATTATTAAAAAGTGTATAAATAGTGTTCAACATGTACTGTTTCAAGAAAATGTGGTTAAAAACTGGTAAATCAACACACTTTTCATATTGTTTTATCATGTTCTAAGAGATACCCTTCTCTTTTTCTATCAGAGACAAGGTTCTTGGCTGAATTAAACTGATGTTGAATCTAAATTTGCCAGGGAGGTGGATAATTTGGGATTCAGCTGTAAATACAAAGTTTGCTCAAGACTATCACTCAGAAAAAAAGACAGCAGATGTGAAACCAATATGGTGGGATCTATGCATTAGTTATGAAAACGGTGCAAAAACTAACAATGCAGTCATTGTGCTTAAAATTTGTTACATTTGGGGCTAATTGCACAGTATTCTACAGGGTTGAAGACTTTTATTCCATTTATTGTACTTACTTTCAGATATATTTTAAAAACATAATATTTAATAACACACCTTCAGTGGATGGTCTAGATCTATTGAGAAGCAGTAGATTACAGTTTCGGCAGAACATGCTAAAGTTAAAGGTTAGCCTTGAAGGCATTAGGTCCTGAAGGTCCTACAATTTTTTCCATTTCAAAAACTAAAATAACTTCATTTAGCCCAATTAAAATCAGACATTTACTTTTCTAATTTGATTCTTATTCTATATGGTACAAAATTGTCACAAAATACAATAGTTAGAATCATTTAGGTTATTTTTGACCGTGACCTGTCTTTTACATTTCATATGAAAAAATTCTCAAGTACAGCATTTTTTCGTCTGTGAAACATACCTAAAATAAAAAACATTCACTTCTTAACTGATACATTTGCCACTTCTTGACTGAACTATTGCAATGATATTTTAACTGGATGTCTGAAGAACACCTAAATACGCTTACAGTTAAAGATAAATCCCAACATACCAGTGCCAAGCTTCCTACTGGTTGTGAAATCAAAGATAGAACTAAAATTCTTCTTATCACATATGAAGCTTTCAATGGCACTACTCATCTTAAATATCTTATTATTCTCTAAAACCCCACAAGAAATCTTTGGTGAGACTTCTAAATGTTTCCCAGTGGTGATTGGAGGTAGAGTGTTAAGTTTTCAGGCTCCTGTCTTGTGGAACCAGATCCCAGTGACTTCGTAAAACTAAACTTAAAACATATGATTTTTAAAGATAATTTTTTCAACTGATTGATTAATGTGTATTGCTAGTTTTAAAATGATTTTATGTATCTTTTACACATTTAACACATTTAACCTTGTGTAGCCTCTTAATTTTATTTGACAGATGAGATCCAGTTTTTGACAAGGAAAACACAGTCTGTTGTTATCAATAATGATAATAATGATAATGACATGCACACAGTTTCCTACAGCTGGTGTGACATTGAAGAGTTGGTGAAAACAAGAAACAAGAAACAAATAGTCAAATGAAAAACATTTCTTGGACTAAACACAAGAGGGCACTAAAATCAAGCTGTCAGCTCACATATGTTTATCTAGTCATGGAATTATGAGACTCAATAACAGCCTTTTTCAGGTGTACTAAAGAGAATTAAAATATAGTTTAGAATTGTTTAATTTGCCAAACACCATAATCAATTAAAAGAAAACACCTGAACAATAGACATTAGAGTGCCCTTCCTTTCATGATAAAATTGGAAAAAACACCAAAGTCATAAATTAATTTACTGTGGCATATTCATTCAACAAACAGCAGGAAAAAAAAAAGTTCCCTTCAGCCCACCTGTTGAATCCCAGCTACGGTCAGAATCCACAACAGGAGCCAACTCATCACTGGTGAGGAAATGCCCGTGCATTAAATTGGGAATTCGGTTCCGCTCTGTTTACACTGTGGAAACGCGGGTCTGCTCCGCAGGTGAGCTACATCCTCCTGCATGGGCTGTCATTCTGTGCAGCTTCCCTCTCTCTAATCCTGAACCTTCTGCTGAGAGCCCAACGTAAGGTCTGTGAGGACAGGAACAGCATTCTGCGGAAAGTTTTCTCTCCTTTCCTCTGCTCCACTTTCACCTAAAAATCTTCCTCCTCCTCCTTCTCCTCCTCTTCCTCTCCTCACGGCGAGGGCAGCCCCAGTGGTTAGGGTGTGTCTGGAAGACAGCTGTACTCTATGCACTCTTTGGAACTTGCTTAGTTAAAGGATATAGATTGAGTCACTTTCAGTTCAAAAAGAGAACATACATGCAGTTTAATAAGCTTGTTTTCCATACTGACTATAACTGCACTCAATCCTATAGGCATATCTGACAAATACAGGACTAAATCTAAAATGTTGATTAATGGATAAAAAACATGTGCTTCAAGAAATGGGTGTGTTCACTTTTGCAGCTGAGTTATTGCAACTTTTGATTTTATGTCTTCTGACAGATCTTTCTTTTTCAGTTGAACTTTATATTGCATTACATATGGCAAAAGGTTTAAAGTGATACAATATGGTTTTGTTTGCTTGTGTCACAAAAACCTGGTGTAAACATTTGAGAGCCACAGCATTTTTAGTTGCATTATTGAAAGCATTACAGCAAGAGACTTTGGGCTTCTGGACCATGGAACATCCTTTTTTCCCATTTAATTTTAACCCTTGTTTTATTAAACATCACATAGACACTTAAAATTGTGCAAAATGAATATAAAAAACAATCAAAGACAAGAGATAGACAAGCAATATCAGACATCTATAGAGAAATAAGAAAACTGACAATAATGTAGGAGAGCAATAGAAAATCTTTAAAATCAGGTGACATTAAAAATTCATTAATTTCACACCAATAAATACAGTACCATGACCAAGACATTTGCAAGCAGATTGACATGCGCTGGGTATGAGATAGGGCTACAATAGAGAGAAGTGCAGATACCTCCAAATTGTGAAAAGGCTTGTAAACCCCAGAAAGTTGTGAAATTTGACAGTCAGTGGGCCCTTAGAGGTTATAAGACCTTGTCATCTCTTGCAAACCAAGACAGTGTCAAAAAGGGTTTGCCTAAAAAGGGCATATGCGATATCTGAAATGTAAATTATGAACTGGAAAAAAGCCCCAATGAATGTCTGCTTTCAATACCCAGCCTAGCCATTCCATATTAAAACAGCTACTTAAACTTCTAATGAATTTGTACATGCATTTAAATGTCTTATGACAAGGAAACCTTAATTATATCTATTATTTGCACTAGTGTTGTTCAAAATATCTTTATATTTAGTCCTGTCAATTAATTTTGACAAGGAGGAAACCAGTTAATTATTTTAAAGAAATATTTATAGATTAATGTATAACTTGATCATATACTGTGGCAGCTTGCCATGGTATTTGATGTTTTTTAAACAGTAACACTGATTAAATCTATGGTTAGACAAAAGGTTTTGTACACGTTGTTTAATATGTTGGTATTTACTGCTGAACTACAGCCAATGTTACTGTCTTCTTGTTGTGTTAATGTTAACCTATTTCCATGTTATAAACAAAACCCCCAAAGAGCAGCTGATGTGTCACCTAACCACAAAAGTTACAGGTTGCCCACCTCTTGCTCACTGTATCTATATTAGGCTTCAGAATGTGTCTGGCTCCCAGATGTTCACTTTAAATCAATGATGTCATCACAGTCTTCTCTTTTCCTTTTTCCTTCAATTTTTCTGGAAATCTGGATGTCTCAGTTTGAGAGGATGGAGACCAGGGACCAAAAGTATTCCACTTAATGAAGCTATTTCTCCACAGTAGGAAAATACCAAGCACATTGCTGCTGTACTGCTGATGAAAACATCACTTAGAAAAACTAAAAGTATCTGAGAATGTTTGGCCCCTGGAGGAGACAGAAAAGGGAAGAATGATGGATGACATATGAACACTTTGTAGAGGAGCTGGCTGCCCCAGGTCTGAACCCCTATTATTTACAGAGAGTCCTCTAATCCCTGTCAGAGAGCTGTCAGCCACTGAGGTGATCTGAGCAGTGTTTCCGTCTCTCCTCTGGCCTATGTGACCTGACCCCTCTGCAGCATAACGTGTCCACTTTCCTTCACACTCAGTGTCATTTTCTTTCTCTCAAGATTCCCTCACTCTGTAATTTTGGAGTTGGGATTATTTACAGTGTGTTTAAGAAAACCCCCCGAAATGTTGAACCTGTTTAACTTGTACCTAGATGACAAAACACAGGCACTGGATCAAAAATATTCTTTTAAAAATTTTCTAGAGCTCCTGGTGTAATTCTTGCTGGATGTTTGACCTCTCTTCTTGGCAGAATTGATAAAAGTAATTAAATCTTTTGATGTCCTGCCACAGGTCTGGAATTAAATCATAGTTCACAAATTTGTCAGTGGGGTTGATGTTAGGGCTTTGGGAGAGCCATTCCAGAAGCTTATAGTTAGCCTGATTTATCTACGCTAAAGTCGGTTTTGATGTGCGTTTGGTATCAAATGTGCTGCTCATGCTCCCTCATGTCCAAGTTTTCAGACTTGAAGTTTTAACCATCTATCTTTTGATTTGACATAAAGTTGAAGAATTTGAAGATAGTTCTCAGTCTTTATTGTTTTTTTCAACACCTCTGGCAGCAAAATAGACTATCAGCATGATTCTACCACCACCATGTTTGAAAGCTGGTACATTATTCTTTGTTTAAATACCTCATAATAACTGCTACAAACCTATTTCTTGTCATTGTGGTCAGATTAATTAATTTTGTCCCATTTAACCTTAAAACTGTTCTCCACAAGGCATTTAGCTTCTCCATGTGAGCAGCAGCAAATTTCAGGGTAGCTTTAAAGTGGCAATTTTAGAGCACCAACTTCTTCCTTAGTTGGAACCTTCTCAGTCAGTAATGTAAAATTCCCATTACTCTGGACAGCGACACCGATGTTCAGGTAGTTTCCATTTCATGGTAGGTTTGAGCGTGGTGGCAGAATGATGTTGTGGAGAAACAGAAGTTGAAAATTCATGTTCACAGATGCTCACTATCCAGTCTGACTGAGCTTGAGCTATTTTGCAAGGAAGAAGGGGGAAACATTAATTTTAGAAACAAATATCATACAGCTTTAGATCAAAATACTTTCAACTGTAATTGCATTAAAAGGTGACTCTGAAAAGTATTGACTCAAAAGTGCTGAATACAAATCCACACCATACTTTTCAGTTTTTTTTGGATTCTTTTCCTTTCACTAGTTTGTTTTCCACTGCTACTTTGCATTGGTTTATTAAATAAAATTGAAAAAAAGAAATGAATAGAACACAAGGTTATAATGTGATGACATATGAAGAAAAAAGACAGAATTTTTACAGTTCTTTCCAGTATAATTTAGCGATATAGTCAAATTCAGATCAAATCAAATTCAGTCCAATTCAGCTATTTAATTAGGAATATTTCATGAAGCTTGAATGAAAAATTTAAATAGATCTTTTAAAAAATGTTTATCAGATATCAACTGCATTATCTTTAACGTTGGTGCATACATTATTTATAAAAACAGTTCTTCCAAAAATATGATTCGCTTCATTTTAAGATGGAACATAGAAAAATAGCTGTAAACAAATACATTTTAAAAACAGATGAAGCTATATAAATAGGGGTTTAGCAATTGGTAATGAGACTTTATTTTTACCAATGACACTGCCAGCCCAGCAATCCCCTTATTTCCACTGACTGAGTCAAGATAAGCTACGGTAATATGACCCTGGACCAAAAAATATCCAAAGCCGAACAAAAAATATAAAATTTATAACTTTTAAAAGTAGGTTGGGTCTTCCTTTGATTTGTGAAAGGAAAATCTGAAACATGCATTCTGTGCACACAGATCAGATCAAACCAGATGTTAAAAGTGATAATCTATCATGAAAGCTATAAAACCTTGGGGTGCAACACTTAAAGGGATGAGAGCCAGAACCATACAAAGCATTAAGGGCTGAATGTGAAAGAGGGCTTGATTATTGTAGCTGATCATCCACGACTTGAGTCTTGCATCACTGCTCAAACTGAAAATCCCCTCATTAAAAACCCCTCAACTGACCAGGAAGTCCTAAAGTCAACCCATGTTTTGGAAACCTCGAAGCTTCAAAGTCAAGAGAAGTGATAATCCCTCTTTGATTGGTAAAATAACTTTGTAACACCTTTAGGGGACCAAAAATTCCGAAGGTGATGCAAATGAATTACTTCTCAAAGAGTGTGGGAACATTTTGTGACATCAAATCTCTGTGTGCAGCCAACTGCTTCAGCTAAACTGCGAAGAGCGTAAAAAGCAGCGATAGCATTTCTTTATATAATAGAATCAATCCTGCTAAAAATTTATTGTGTTTGTTGTTCAGATGTTAGAACGTTTAGTTTGCCTTACATTGCATTTTGAACTTTGTTAAATTTTGAATTGTAACATCCACAAAGGATACATGTTTACAAGAGTGAAATGCATTTGTTTTCATCCCATTTTACTAGAATACCCCTGAACAAAATCCATTGCAATGAGTTGCCTGTCAAAGTCACCTATTTAGATTTTCACTTTGCCACAAGCCATGTAAGGGTCACAGCAAACATGTGGAAGATGGTCAGATCTGGTTCGATCAACCCAAAATATAACTTTTGAATTCGAACTAACTTCTGCAATCACTCCGAACACACCATCACATCACCATGGTAACAGATGACTGTGGCAGCATAATGTTGTGGGGGGACACGAAACATGCTAAGAGTTGATGGGAATATGGATGAAAATAAATACAGGGCAACCTTGAAAAGAAAATCTTTTAGTGGCTGCAAAATAATGGACAGGAAAATGTTCACCTGTCAGCACTTTAATGACCATACACATATAGCCAGAGCTACAATGCAATGGTTTAGATCAAAGTTTGCCTCTAGACCTACAGAAAGCCCATCTAAAGTCAAAATCATGTTGCGAATCTGTGACAAGACTTGAAATTGCTCTTCACTGATGCTCTCCATCCAATCTGAATGAGCTTGAGAAAAATTTAAAAAAGAAAATAGTCTTCACATGTAGAAAACTGACTGAAACATGTGCCAAAAGACTTGCAGCTATAAATACAGATAATGGTAGTTCACCCTCAAAATCATGCACTACTTTGTTTTGATCTATCTCATGAAAGCCCTTAAAAAGCAAAAATGTGTTGGAGAGGAACAGTATATGTTGTTTTTCGAGGCACAGTAAGTGTTTAAAAATGTGTAAGAGAAAATAAACTGCATTAAACATGCTAAGGAAACAGTCAGTATCACACATGAACTTTAGAGTAAAAGTTTAATTCCACGTTTTTGGAAGAATTGGTACATTTTCTATACTTATGGGCGGTTGAGACTCCTTTCATATATAAATTTAAATATAAAGTTCTTGTATGGTTCTTTAGAACTAGAACCTGGAAGCCATAAACCATATGTCGGTTGCACTTAAATTATATGCAAGCTGTGTGTGTGTGTGTGTGTGTGTGTGTGTGTGTGTGTGTGTGTGTGTGTGTGTGTGTGTGTGTGTGTGTGTATGTGTGTGTGCGTGTGTGTGTGTGAGAGAGAGATAGAGCAAGGGCATGGCTGACTTTGCTCAAGCTGGTCCAGTAATTATACTGTCTTTATATAGCTGTGGTCTAAGACTTCTGGACTCAAGAAAACATCTGCTGGTTTCAGGAGATGCAAGTATTTGACATGAACTCTACAGACTTTGATGCAGTTTAATGGTCAATTTTTCCTGATGAAGGAGCTGAGTTAACATAACACATTAACAGGTTATACTTATATGCAGCAGGTTGTGTGCTCAGTAGCACAACAAAATATAACACTACTTTCCCTGAATTTGGGGTTACTTGACATAACTTTCTTAAAACTTACCAAATACTTCCTGGAACTTATGGTACATGGAATGGTGATACAATTAGATAAGACACACTAGGTGCTTTCATACAGATTAGTTGTTACTTTTTTAAAAACTATTTTTTAGAACATACCAGGGACTTTTCTGGAATTTTGATGGAACTTACTAGGTACTGTCATGTAACTTACCAGATGCTTTACTGGAATTTTAATAGAATTTTCAGAAACCTTCAAGGAACTTTTATGAAAGTATATCAGTGCTTTACATGAGTTTTCATATAAAAAGTATTCTTTTCACGTATGGGTTTTCTTTTAGATTTTTTTCCAGCTTTTTGTAAAAAGTAATATGAATATGCTACTTTTGCTTGCAGATATTTACTTACTTATTCATTTACATGCAACTGGCTGAACTGCAGTTTGCTTGAGATGAAAATGATTTATACTATGGTTTACTTTCTTTTCAAGCAGAGTGTTTTTGCTATGTGGACCAGTTGGTGTAGATTTAAAGCGCTTTTGTTTTATGATCACCTTTTCATAAGTCTCAAACACCTTGACTACAGCGTAACAGATCAAACAATAGCTTTCAGGCATATTTATTATAAATATAGGTTTAATATAGGTTTAAAAAGTAAAGTGTTTCATGAATGACATATCTATTGCTTACTGTTTCTATACATTATCAGTTATTTCAAATGTTTTCCTTACAACAAAAACTAAGTGTTGAATTTTAAGACTCAGAGTTCTGTTATTGTATTTCACATGTTAGTACCTTGCCAACCTGCATGCTTTAGTTCTTTTCATGTCAGAGTGGCTGATGATTGAAGAGTGTAAATGAACAGCAGCCACTCTGGGTGGATAACGTTAAATGGATCCAGGACACCCCTCTGCAGGTCAAGATACACTTTGATGCCTTGAGATGGGAGGCAGCTGTAATGACTTTGTAGAGATTTGTCTTTTAGTTTACCTTCTCTTAGGGGTGGCATGCAGTGAATATGACAGATTTAGGATGCTGCAAGATCCTGACTGCTCTCCAGATCTGAACTTGAAACAAAAGCTGTTTTTTAGAGTCTGCCTTTGTGTCAACAATGAGCAACTGAGGGGGTTTCATTTCAATCCAACATTTGTTTGGCAGAAATTCAAACCAAACATTGGTTTGATTTCCTTTCAGTTCTGTGGGGACGCTGACTTGTGTGTTTAAAAAACATAAACTGTTTCAGGACATGGAAATGGCTCATCTGTTGAGCTCTATAGCCTTTTTTTTATGAACGAGGCCAGCCCACAGTAGGAATGTTAGTCTTAGGAATGCTTAGACGCTTGTCTCCAAAGGGCTTTGA
Organism: Anableps anableps; assembly: GCA_014839685.1. Taxonomy (NCBI): domain Eukaryota; kingdom Metazoa; phylum Chordata; class Actinopteri; order Cyprinodontiformes; family Anablepidae; genus Anableps; species Anableps anableps. The sequence goes on from CM026079.1 coordinate 15,330,629, forward strand.
CCTCGGAGCATGTAATTCCTGAACCATCTCCATTAGTTGGTGAGAGTGGGTTTATGGTCCATGTAGAATCCAAATGGTACGTACAAATTGCATTTTAGAAAAAAAAAAACATTTTCAAATAACATAGCTAAAGAGCAGAGGTTAAATTTAGTCTTTTTCTGCATAACACATGTTTTTCAACCAACAGAGGCTTCATGTATAATTTAGAAGTGGAATAGGAGGCTGGATTTCTTAGATAGTTTTTTTCCAGCTTCTCTTGAGTCTCATGCAAGACTTGTTTCTGTTTTTCTTCCAACATTTGTTCTTTTTGGCTGTTTTGCTAGACTGAGGAACCAAAGCAACCTGTTTCTTGGAAAATTTGACTTGGAGTACAACCTTAAAAAAAAAAAAAAAAAAAAAAAAAAAAAATCTTTTCACATTCCTCACAAAGCCTCACTGTGTCACAAAATGAAATATAAACCTTAGTTTGAGAGATTTGTCAAATATTAGTTTATGTAAAGTTTTAAGGGGAGATGAAACCAAAAAAGAGTGATAAGTACATTAATATATCTAAGATGTTCTCTGAGAGTTCCTCAGTGCATGCAGTATATAGTAGATTAAAGAGAATTTGATTGAGATTACAATATATTTTAAGACAGCCATATCAGTTTTGAATTTAGCATTTTAGCTGGTATATGCTACCAAGACTGAATTTTTTATAAGGCCTTTCACCAACTCTTTATCTCATGCTCTCATTTTAGATTCATAAAACTTCATTTATAGCTAGAACATTTATTAAATTACCCTATCAAATAATCCATTGAGTAATCCACTGAAATAAAATAATCCAGATACCAAACCGATAATAAACATGTGTGGAGCTAAATACAAAGCATTTAGGAAGAAAACCTGTTAAAGGCTGCAAAAGATTTGAGGACGTGGCAGGAAACTGACATTAAAAACACAGGCTGGAGATGCAATGGAATGGTTATGTGGAAAACACTTGATGTTGCAATCGCAACAAAAGGTGTTCCTACAAAGTATTGACTCTGGATAGCCAAATACAAATGTGTGCCACACTTTCAGATTTTTAGTTGTAAGAAACCTTAGAAACTACATTTCATTTTACTTCTACTTCTCAATTATATGCTACTTTATATCACTCTGTCACATAAAATCCTAATGAAATACAGGTTAACACCATGAAGTGACAAAATCTCACATTTACTATTATTTTTTTTTTACAAAATACTTTTGAAAGTTACTGTAAATGAGATCGTCTTAGATTAAATAGGAATTAAGGAGGCTTCTGTGATTTTTGAAAAGGCTTTAGTACCTCTCTCTCAGTCAGCGGTGAGGACAGACTCAGAGTTTAATTTGTTCTTACTTATGTCTAAATTCATGACAGAAATTATAATGTGGTAAGCTAACAACCTTAGTGAGCCATGAAGCACAATAAGCATACTGTTTGTTTTACCGCTCAACATAAAGGTTTACCACTGATTGTCGAAAATGTAATGTGTAGAGTCAACCACTGTAGGGTTGGAAAATACAAACCAGCACACAGAAAAATACATTTACCCTATTATGTAACTCTCCCTTCACTTGTTCTTGAAGTCACACACTTGCTGCCATTGTGATTTTTGAAAACCTGTTAGATACATGACTATGTGGTTCATGGACAACCTATGAAAATACATTCATCTGTCATTATACTCAAGAAAGCCAATACCTACAATCTGCTAACATTATTCCACTCAGCTATACATTACTCACGAGATATTATCAGTTGGCAAACAAATGCTAACTTCGAAGCCAACAACATCATTAACGTGTTTATTGGATTTCTGGGATTTAAATGTCTGAAAAACAGCAGCTTTCCTGTTGGTCTGCAGGTGGGTGGACACGACTTTCACAGGTGCACAGTGAATCCATACATGATGAAAATAGCTCCCTGCCCTGTAATGAGTGGGTAACAGATGATGACGCAGCGATATGCAGTGAATTCCCATCTGGATTGTTGAAGGGAGTGAGAGAAACCGCTGATGCAAACTCTTATTATGGGCTGCACGAGGCTGACTGCCAGTGTAACTGATGGTTACACAACCCAGGATGTGAAAGCTGGCATTATCCTTGAGGTGTGCATATGTGTGTAAAAGTTGAGGGTGGTGTTGTCAGAATACACAGGTAGAACAGTGATTATAGAGCTTGAACTAACCTTCTCAACTCTAAGAACACTTTCACTATTAATAGACTACACCACAAGGACATTTATTTAATGGCACCTGAACTGTAAAGTTATACTTAATACTAGAATTTCTCAGGAACTGCTGAGAACTAGTGAAAATTTAGCAAAATTCAATATCATTTGCCGATATCATTTCCACATTGCACATATCAGTAAATACATGCAGAGAAATCCCATGAATTTCAAAGCAGGGTCTCTTTGGGGTTTCAATTCATTTCAGTTCAGTTCATCATCTATACCCACTTATTCTTGCCGGGTTGCTGGTGGGGGTTGCCTATCTCCAACAGTCATTTGGCCTAAAGGGATTTACATCCTGGACAGGTTGCCGGTCCATCACAGGGTGACACAAAGACACACAGAACACGCAACCATGCGCGCACACACTCATACCTAAGGGCAACTGGGATAACCAGTTAACCTAACCACCTAATCCATTTCAATTCAATTCAGTTTATTTTTATGGCATGAATTCAATGCATCTCAAGACACTTCACAAGACAAACAGATCCAGTTTATGTGCAGAATCATAGAATCAAATCAATCGTATCGAATAGAAAATAATCCGTTACATGTATTTCAATTTGATCCTAGTTATAGTGCAATGCAGTTTCAGTGGAATGCAGTTTCCTATCGAAGGAAACCCAGCTGAATGCATTAAGCCACTGATTTTGCAGCAATCCCTTCTCCTTAACAAGCATGTGGCATTAGTTGATTGCAATCAAAGGTTTTACCACAGTGTGTTTCATAGAATGCATGATGCTGATTTTCCATGCAGTTTGGTTTTCTTTTAGTTTTATTCTACTTGTAATTATCAGAATTTTGCCACCAAGCCAAGCAGAAGCAGAAATAGCATAACAGTTCACTGCTTTTTCTTAAGATAGGAAGTGGGAACATAAAACCACCTGTTTCTCATCCCTGAAACTTTACTTTCATAAAATCATTCTCCCACAGTCTTTTGAAAGCGTCCTTTTAATGACCTTCACTTGAGTGGCATCCCAGGGCCCAAAATTTAATGTTTGTAATTGTGGCCACAGTTCACAATAAAGTCAGTGATGTAATTCTTATGAGTAATTCTTTCCCAAACTTATTAGGTCTTGCACTATTTACTGTGGCTGACTGGAATGAATGTTTCTGGTCTGCAAATTGTTGTTGTTGATCCTGTGAGGAACTTTGCTTCTCAAGCTTTGCTGATGGAAAACTTGGAAGAAAAGGACAACTTTACAGTTGTGTGGTGTTTCTCATTTCAGACTGTGTGATAATAATGCAGTGCGTGACAGGCGCAGATGTTTTTTCATGCAATTTTGTTCAATTACGTTACCAAAATGATTCTACTTATGATCTGGGGTAAAATACACTGTCATTATAGTTTATTTAAGTCACTAAGTAAGCAAACAGTAATAACAAGCTGTTTAAATTCTCTGAGAATACACCAATGAATGTGAAGCAGAGAGAGTTAATTACCTTTACAGATAATTTCATGGATTAAGATGTTCCAGATGGCAAAATTAACCCCAGACAATGAACGGAGCATGATGCAGGCTAACAGAAGAGTTACTTGTACTTTTGGCTGCAAATATTTTAAGTCTGAGGACAAAAATGTCACAAAAACATTTACTGCAGAAACATTCCTATAAGTTTGCCACATGGTTCTAAGTCCAGTGGGGTCAGTTTGGCTTTTGAATTCAGATACTGCTTATTACTGTAAGAGAACAACCACATAAAGTTTCACTGCATGTGTTTTGTCCTTTTTTGTGGAAAAGAGAAACAATGTGGAGCTTCGGTGTAACAACTCTCACTTCTTGGATCCAGTCCTAACAGAGAGGGCAAAGTCATACGAGTGTCTTTATTTAGACCAAAGGGGGAAATCATGATGAGAATTCCTTACAGTTAGTAATTTAGTAATTTTAGACAGAGGGTGTGGAAAGCAGTTCTTGAAATGTTCAGACACATCCAGATTGTGCCACAGTCGCCTCTGGCAAGCAGCCATTGTCGACCACAGTCAGACACTTCATGTCTTTTACAAAAAAATACATTAACACTTAGTTGCCATGGACAATGCTAACAAATCGTTTATCATCTTGAAGGAGGAAGTTCCCATCTTCACCAACATGTGTTTCATACCAGCTCAGGGTCATCAATCATTTTCCAGCTCTTTCAAAGCATCTGTGTGAGGAAAACTCCTGGCAGCATAATATCAGCTTTACAGTCAGCGTAACTCCTCGAAACACCTGTTCTGGAGTTTTAATGGAGAGTTTCACAATAAACATCTGTTACTTTTTGTACCCTAATATCAATAAAAACATATAAACTCCTTGTACATTGATTTGACTCATGACAGTAATTAATAATGTGTGAGGAACCAGCACCCATGCATGATTAAAAGTCTTCCTTTTCATTAACTGCACAATTAGGCTTGTATGTCACAGTTTAACAAATAAACATTTACTCAATCAAGTTTAAGTCAAACATTTTTATAGACTATTTTGGTGGAATCCAAACTATTTCTCTGTAGAACCACCTATAGAATGTGTTTCAAATCCCCCTCTATGAAGAGTCAACTGAGCTGGAGGATAATGTAAATTTCTCAATGGGTCACATATGTTATGTCAACATTGCTGTATGAATACATTTCTGTATAAAACACGGCCACAAACTTCTGACCAATCACACAATACACCATATAGAACTTTGTACGGGAGATTCCGCTTTACTTTGGCTCAGTTGTAGCTTATCTCCATGCATTTGTGGTGTTCCCACAGTGTTTAATCTTCATTTTGGGAACCTTTCACATGGTGAAACTCATGTCAAGTTCAGTTTTCCTGGGGATTCGGTAAAAAACAAAATGAGTTCAAATGTTTGTCTTCAATTAAGATGGGGCTGGTTGAATCTTTTGCCTTTTCATGAATTCCTTTTCATTTTTGTAGTTTCCTCCTTATTGTGGTGCTTTCCATGCATACGTATGTTCCAGTACTGGCTGCATGGTGATGTCATAGCGTCAATTAAATCTGTCCACAAAAAGTTATTAAAAACAGTTTAATAAATGTGTTAAAATACATATAAGCTCAACTGCTAAATAAAAAATAAAAAATTGAGGAATTTTATAGCACAAAGTGTATTTTTACATAATAGTGTTCCTCTAGTTTTGATGCACACAATGTGCATAGTGTAGATAGAGGGGCCATACAGGCAGTTGTTCAGGGCAGCATTAGGAAAGGAAGTACACAGGATCCAGATGATAAAATAAATTATCTTTCAGCTGTGCCCTGAACAAATTTTTAATTGTTGTTATGCATGTGCAGTGAATGGAGAGTTCGAATCCCCCTGCTTGCTGCTGAGAACTGAAAGACTACGTTCTGTTTTTTCTGTGCTAATGCATTCTATCCCACCTCAAATTCTCTGATAATTCTTTGCACATTAATTGGCTGAACTGCTACTGGGAGCACAAACCCCCTTTTTTGTCCCTGTTGCTTTACCATTGTACATCAGAATACATACACTTGGAAACTGCTGACATAAGACAAATTTGTCTAACAAATGCCATTGTATAATAACACTGTAACAAAGCTCTTATGAAGTGAGTTTACACAAATCTCAAATACTACCTGAAACTGAAGCCTATAATTTTAAAATGATTTAGTCAGGCTTGTGTTCAGAATCTTTTTCCTCTACAACTCTTCTTCCACTACCACTTGCAAAGACATCTCTTGGATTTAAAGAAAACTACAGTGTGTGTTGAATGTTTTAAACAGCAGCCCAAAAGGCAATTCTGTTCATGCTGATGCCAAAACTTTCTTGCTAAAGAACCTGTGCTCTACCATTACTATCAGTTTTTTCAGCTACAATTCATATAATTAGAAATTAACATAGCAAAATAATAAAACATGTACATATGAAGTCATCCTTCCTGATAGCTTGGTGGTGTGCCAAAAAAAGTTTGTTAAAAGTACTTGCCTCAGGGCAGTGTCCTACTGAATGTTGTATGCCCTCTTGTGACTGATTGTATTGCACTGGTGTGAAAACACATGGATATTACTGTGTCTTGGTTGAAAAAAAAAAACCAAAAAATAAATAAATACTGTGGAGTGCAGTTTGAAACTGTTGCTACTGTTCCAATAACTGGACAGGGTTCTGCTGCATTGAACTATCTTTTAAAGCATATTTATGACTCTTAAAAGCTTTGTGACATAAAAATCTGCAATGTAATTTTTTTCCTGAACAAAACCTGACTAAAGTCTTTGTGTAGCCAAATTTTCCCAAATGTAGCAAACATAAGAAACAAGATGGAACTTCTTTAGTCAATCAGATATCGTCTAAATTTCAGATTTCAACATAAAGGTTGAAAGCTGGATTATGTAGAGTCAAAAGAGACACATTTAAAAACTAAGATTTGACTTTAGACCATGAATTACCTGAGCTACCCTTGATTTCACAATCTCTGTCTTAATGTTTCTCTGTCATAATGTTTTTGGTGGCAAAACATGGACCAATTACAACCAGCTAAACAAACCTCAGCTTTTAAGGTTTTCTTTTGGGCTACATCTTAAACTTAGCCAAAGGACATTGTTTGGTTTTAGACTAAATGTAGACAAATTATGTTAATTTAAATAAGCAAATAAAATAAAATAAAATAAATAAATAAATGTCTGTTTGTTTCTTTTTTGCAACATTTAGATAAACCAAGCTGTATGTTTACTCTGGTTTGGCTAAAACTAGATATTATTAAATGATCTCACCATCACTGACTTTCAGTATCTTTGCTTAGGCTAAACATGGAGAAGACAAATGCATTAAATGGTCCAAATGATTACATATACAGTACTTATAGGCTGAAAAAGGACAATAACCCATGGACCTGAAATAGGCATAAAAAAATTCTCTCCATGTATGGCTATATATAAAGAGTTCAGTCTGGTTTCAGAACTGGACATTGTTATGGCAACACTCAAAGGTCTACATGACATTGCCTCTGGTTTGGTTACTAAATTGCATATTTCTATATGGCTTTTGCCGAGACATTTGACAAAGTGAATATCAGTTGTTTCATTGACAAGGTTGGCAGTGTTGGCATTTCTTGTAAATTTGTGTCCTAGTTATCCATCTACCTCATAGAAAGAGTTCAGTGCATGAAATCAAAGCAGTACACACTAATTCCTCTCTGAGACACTCCCTGTCAATAAAAGGTGTACCAGGGATCTATCTTTCACCCGCCCCTTTTCTACATCAACATTTATAATATAAAAAATTCTATAGTGGATTCTTTCAGTAATTTTTTTGCTGATGACATAGCCGTCTACTCTGCTGGTCCCTTTTCAGATATAGTAGCTCAACAACTTCAACTAAGTCTTAACACACGTCAGGAGGCCCAGTTGAAATTGCATCTGCAGTTAAATGTCACCATGACTAAACTCAGATGGTCTATTAAAGGTTATGTTATAAAAAGAAAAATATTTCCACCCTTGATGGGGCAAGTTATTGAGTATAAATATTAAGAAGTCTGGAACACTCCATTTAAAACCACCCTGACAAATTACAGTCTCACATTAAATCAAAAATTATAAAACATGATCCTCTTTAATTTTTTCTGCTAAAGTAACACTTGTTCGATGACCATCCCTCCCAAGTTAAATTGTAGTGATTTCACTTACCGAGTGGCAATCAAAGAGTTGCTTTAAAAGGTTGACATCCTGTACTACGCTGTCATCCAGTTTATGACAAATGTTCCCTTCAGAACATACAACTCCACTTTATATTCTTCTCATAATTGACCATCATTGTATTTGTATATGTCTACTTCCTGTAGTGTTTATACTGTTTTTGCTTGTCTTAACAGGGTTTCCATGGTACCACACCAGGATTGACTGAGCTCTTGAGAACGACCCATTCTTTCACAAATGTTTGTGGAAGCAATGTCCAGCTTTTTCTTTCTAAAAGCATAGTATTATTTTCTAAAAATTACTACTTTGATGATTATATTTTCAAGACAAAGAGGCACTAAGGAACCCAAACAACACAACTGCATTGTATTATTTGGATATGATACTTTATGATACAGTTATAAATAAATTCATCATATGAATTTGAAACATTTTATTTGTTTCTCTTTTAGTATGTTATATAAAGAAGATTTACATGTCTGACTGTATGATACGGTGCAAGTAGTAATGTACATGTCATATGAGTTATTTTTTCAAGCTAGCCACAGGAAACTTACTAAGTACCACAGGAGCTACATGTTGACTGTGAATTTATTTTAATCTGAACTTAGTAACAACTTCCTTCCTGACAGCCACAGAGTCAGTCCTGGCATTTGAAACTGGCCAGCAGCAGCCAAACCACTGTGACAGTTTCTGTAGCTCAACATTCATGTTAACATGTTGAGTTTAGAAATGATGTGATGCACTGCTGTCAAGTATGTGTTGGGAATATTTTGTTCTCAGAATTGATTCTCTTTCTTTTCTTTCCAACAGACACAAACAAAAATACACGGGTACACATTAACTCACCATGAGGCCAACAAAAGGAACTGCTTGCTCAGTGTTTTCTGGCAACAAAACCATCACAAAATGATAAGCCTTTCTTCTTTCAAGCAATTAGTTTTTCTTCAGTTTTCATTTTACTGCATCAATGTCTTAATAATGCCTTTTACCGGAAAAGTGGCATGGTAAAGAAATATGTTTGTCTCCAAAAATTAGTCAAGGTTTTAGTCGGTTCTAGACATAAGATGAAATGACTTCTTTGAATGATTTCTTGGGTTGATTTTTAGAGTCATACTTTTAAATAACGAATCATTTAAGACAGTGGCATTTTTTTCTTAAATGCAAATTGCAATGTGTGGTGGAAATTCAAAACAGCTTATCATCCTGAACATATCACCTCACTCTGAAGTATGGTAGTAGCAGCATTACGATGGGGAGGGATGCTTTTCCTTACCAGTGACACGGAAGCTGTCCATAGTTGATGGGTAGTTAGATTATGTTAAATACAGGTGCATCCTGGGGAAAAAAAACCTTTTAGAGGCTGCAAAACTAATTAAATTGGCCCAGAGGTCTGCCTTCCAGCAGGAAAATCACCCCAGGCAGCCAGAACTACAATGGAATAGTCTACATTGAAACATCTTCATGTATTATAATGGTCCTGTCAAAGTTCAGACTCAAATCCAATTGAGAATATGTAATAACTAGTGTTCACATCTGCTTTCTCCATGTACTCTGACTGAGCTTTAGCTATTTTACCAAAAGGAATGGGCATAGATTTCCGTCTCTGGATGGGCGAAGCTGATACCCTAAAAGGCTTGCAGATTAAATTACAATAAACAATGATTGTACAAATTATTGACCAATGGGAGGCCATGCTTTTAGATTTTAATTTAAAAAAACATGTATACTTATTTTTCTCCATTTCAGACTTAAGTGCTATTTTGTGTTGCTTTGTCACATAAAGCCTGAATGAAATAGATTGAAGTTTGTGGTGTTACATAAAGAAATGTGAAAAAGATATGCATACTTCTGCAAGATACTCTAGATGTTATTTAAAGAAACTCAATTTTGATTTCCATTAAAGGCTTGAACTGTTATACGCAGGCTAATTATTTTACATTATGACTGAATGTCATAAAAATCATTTTGGATGCTGTTGCCATTTAAAACAAGAAATGAGTTCACATTGGGGGGGCAAGCAAACAAGTCTCTGCTATATGAAGAATCTTTGATTAGTTATTTTATTTTACACCCACTGACCAATTAGATATCTTTGTGCAATTGCTTGTGGATGTAAAGCAAGCAGTTAACCTTATGGCTGCAAATAAGCATATTTTGACATTTTAACTTATAATATGGGAAAAATGTTTGGTTCACTGGTAGATTATTTCTCTTATAACTCATACTTTTTAATCGATATTAAGAAACTATTGATTTAAAACAAGCTTTTATATTATGCTGAAAAGTTACTTGCAAGTTAGTTTTGTCTTATTTCAAGTGTATTCAAGATATTTGCACTAGAACCTTGACCAAAAATACTTCATAAGATTTTGTGTTTTTACAGTGTATAGCATAGTTATAGCATAGTTGTTAGTTGCCATACCAACTAGTCTTAGTATTTCAGAAACTGTTGATCCAATACAACTTTGTACACAACGATTTCTCAGGTTTTACAGACATTGGTCTGAATAAGAGAAAATATCCAGTGCATTACAATTATGTTGATGAAAGGGCCATGTGTGTGTCATAGAATAGTAGGCAGACTATTAATAGATGATAGAAACTCAGGGTTAGCTGAAAAACTTGTTACAACCAACCTGGAATGGGCTACAGCAACAGCAGACCATACAGTGAGCCCCTTCTGTCAACTAAGAACAGCCAAATAAGGCAAAAATGTGCACAGGCTCACCAAAACTGGACAGTAACAGATTTGAATAATCATATAACAGTGAGTCTCAACTGCAGCCACAACATCATCCTGCCTTTTATCAATGGTTCAGCAGGTTCACATCATAGACATACAGCTGACAAATGTGCATCAACTGCATGATGCTATAATTCCAAAATCACTTAAGAAGATTTATAATATCTTGTTCAATCTATGCAATAAAGATGTGAGGCTATTCTGAATGTAAAAGGGGCCAATCCCAGTACTAGCAAGGTGTACCCAAATGAAGGGGCCAGCAAGTGTTGGTCTGTATTTGAGAGAGCAGTTTGCTTTGCCTTTATTTGATGGAGAAGTTGGATTGCTCTAAAGCCCCACAAGCTGATGGTACAATAAATAATGCTGCACAAGTTGTCAAAAGTATTGGATAAAAGTGACAATCCTCTACATAACATGTTTGAAGTGAAGTGTCTTCAGTCTGAAACCTCCTAAATTGTACTGCATCAAACTCATGTGCAAGAGATCATTTTTGTCCAATGCATTAACAATGACCCAATTACAGGTAGTCTATTTATACTTAAACTATAAAACTTAAATTAAAATATTCATACATTTTGATTCAGTTCAATAAAATTAGCTTTTTATACTGTGTGATTAGTTAAAACCTTCAATAACATGTAATTTAAGGGAAAAACTAGAACATGTTAAAACCAGCACAAATGCTTTTTATTTACTCCAGACAACCACATCAGGTCGACTGCTGTGAGCTCAGCATTTGCGTGTTGTTTTTTTTTTTTAGTGCGCCTTTACAAAACACATTTGCCTTCTCTCTTCCTCATTTCAGTACAGGAAGTACGTTTGCAGTATGATACAGGGCTATCACCGCACTCTACATGTCATTCTGGTAAAGTCTTGCTAACATGAAGCAGCTCTAGTTCCAGATTCTGCAGCAGCTACCACCATGGCCCTGTTTGGATGATGACTTTTATTGCCACATTCAAAACGCCTGCAGTGAACGACTAATTCTATGGGTAGGGTGAATACTTTTCACATCTGCTACTTAGTTTGTATACAGACAGTTACTTCTTCAAACAAGATAAAGGAACACTGTGTAATGTAACTCTTGATGAAATACACTGGATCTTCTATATATATATATATATATATATATATATATATATATATATATATATATATATATATATATATATATATATATATATATATATATATATATATATATACACATACAGATAGATTTTCAATTCTTCTTTCCGGGAACGACACAGAACATGTTGAATTTGCAGAGTGAAAGGTTGGGTTTTTGTACAATGTTACTTCCCTCTGTTGCTATCAGTTGATTATACACCAAACTGGATGCTGCAATGGAAAATTCTGCTCGATAGCATCTAACCTCAGCTTCCCCATTCTGAACTGAGAGTGTGAGATGAGCTAGTTCAATGGTCAGCTAACAGTGAGATGCAGAATTTAAAAGGTATGAAACCAGGGAGACTTTAAGTTGCAGCAAAGAAAAACTTGTTGCATGTCTGTCTGTCTATTTCAGGCTGGAGTCTGGTACCCCTGGAGGATGGGGAATGTGATGCGAGGCGGTAGTGACAGCAGCAAGATCAACACTGAAAACTCTGACAGTGCTCTGAAGGGTAGGGCCACCTCTAAATACCTCAAAACATGGAACTGTGCTTGTAAGATCATTTTGTTTCAAAAAATAAAAATAAAAGTGAAAACCTTATCAGTTATATACTTTGTGCAATTAAAATTAAAATGAATCATTGCTAAATCCTAGGCATACTGGATTTTCTCATCAGTAACCAAATGTGAAAAAAAAACATGCAGTAATTTGAAGTTTGTTTTAAATTACAGTGGTCAGCTGGTTTAAAATTACATGAGATTTTTTTTTTTTTATGGTAAAAAAAAAAAAGAAAATCAAAACACACAGTCTCAAAGAGAAACAAATTTTCTCCTCCTGTTTTGACACCTTGCACTGGTAAAACAAAGGATTCATCCCATGAGGTCACTGCCCGAATATGGGTGATTGTTTTTGACATCGAATTCACAAAATTAGCTAGCCGTCTAGAAAAATGCAAAAAAAAAAAAAAAAAAAAAAAAAAAAAAAAAAAAATCCATCTGCTTCTTGTTTCTGTTTGTTGGTATTTTTCATTTTCGTTATTTTAAACATGAAAAGAAAATCTAGAATTAAATCTCTGGTCATCTAATTTAACAGTTAAAAAGGAAAATGACTTGTATTTGAATTTGAAATTTTGTGTTTTAAAAGAAGATCTAAATAACTATTCTCTTTTTGCTGGTTTTTCTTTATCAAAACATCTACGGACCAACCCTGAAAATATTTTGCAGTATTTTATTAGTTAATTAGCTTATGAACAAAATACTAATGCATTTTCAAATAAAAGTAAATGACATTAACAAACATTTGGAAATGCATAGTTTAGATTTTTTTTTTTTTAGTTATGATGCCTGTGCAAAATTTGTAAGCTGTATTTGTAACTTCTGTAAATATCCACCCTTTTTGTCAGGTTCTGATGATGACATAGTAATTGTGATCGATGATTACCCCTCTGTGGAAATCAGCGAGCCCATTTACAGAATGGGAGAGAAGCTCAAAGTCATTGCACAGTATGATTTTTGATTTCTTTATTTCAAATTCTCAATCAGTTAAAATGGCTATGAGAAAATAGTCAAAAAAAGAGTCAAAAATGTATTGTGTAAGATCTCATTATGGAGAAGTGCTCACCAGAAAGGTCAGCTGTTAATTCCTCTTTTTCTCTTCATGTCGCTCAGGGAAGCTTATTGGTGGAGAGTTCGCTCTATTGATACAGGGAAGGAGAACTATATACCCAACAGCCATGTCGTGCGGGTTTACCACGGGTAAGTAGAACTTTGTTATGTATGTTAAAAAAAAACCCCAAAAGCTCTTTATCCTTTTTATCATGACATCTCCATATAAGTCTACTTCTGTATAATTTCAGCTACAGATGGAAACAGATGGGAACAGTTTTGTGTTTTTTTTTTGCTGATAATGTTTGCTTTGTTGTCAGGTGGCTATTTGAGGGGGTGGGCAGGCAGAAAGCCGAAGAGCTGCTTCTTTTACCTGGGAACAGAGTGGGCTCATTTCTAGTGCGGGAAAGCACCAGTGAGAGAGGTAGGAACACATACAGCTCTGTAACCAACTCTGGTATTTGATACTGGCAACATGGCTCACCACCCAGGGTGGCATGACATGACTCCTTATTGCTTATTTGTTTCCTACTGTTCATCATGTCCATTCAATAGGGAGGCAGTGCCCTACTGCAGCAGGACCCTTGGATAGGTAGTGTGTGTATGTTAGGTTCCAAACATAGTATTTTACAGGTTTCCAAAGGATCCCATATTACTGTGATTTACACCAAGATCACCAAAATGCAGCTATCTTGAAAACAAAGTTAGGGCCAACCTCTAACCTAACCCTTGACCTCAAGCATGTCAGGGACAGCAATAGCCAGCTCCAAGCATGTGCTCCCTACATCTTTTTGTTTTTTGTGTAGTTCAGTTTCTGCTTTACATTGCCTACACAGGCCTTGCATGGTTAATAGAATATTCTGGGTCATTTTCTTGTATAAAGTTATTTCTAGAAATGTAAGGAGTCTTTTTAGAAAGGACAAAGCTTTTACTGAAGAACTTCAGGAACTCCATTTAGTACAGAAGTGAAACACTAAATTAGGAACAAACTAAAAAAAAAAAAAAAAAAAAAAATCCTAAAAAAATGGATAGATGTTCTTCTCCACAAATAACAATGAAACTGTTTTTGTAAGTAGCTGCTTAGCTAAACTTGCTGCAAAGACAACAAAAGAGTCTGGCCTGTTATTTCTGCATTTACTTTCTCCCAACATTTTCAGTATGACTGAATCTAAAAATCTAAACTTCAGAAGTGCTAAAAAAAAGGCTGCACGGTGGAACAGTGGTTCGCACTTTTCAATTGAAGCTAGAAATAACTGTGTAGAGTCTTTGTCTTGCCCGCATGCATCTATGGATTTAAAAACATGCATGTTAACTTCATTGGTCACTCTAAATTTCCCTCAAGTATAAAGACACAGAAACCTGCAAGACCAAAGTGGACTTCTAAAATTTTTAAACAACTCCAATCTCAAAATCATCATAGCTATTTGCATTAACATTATTCACAAAAGCCAACCATAATTTATGGAGGTATAATGTAAGTGTGCCATCAATGGTTATCCTGTGAGAAACATGTTCAGAGAAAAGAACATATAAAGTGTTTCTATTCAGAGTAACTGTCTGTATAAAAAGGAAATATTCTGGTTAAAGTATACGTCATTTTATGATTTTTACACTGCCTTACTTTTCTTTTTCATTAATCAGAAACACTAGAAGTGTTCCATTTTCAGTATGTTTCACACAGGGAGATCACTGGTGGGACACCACCTCCCACCTCCTTTTAATGTGTAAGTAATCACTAGACTTTATGCAAAATTAATCCCATATTGTTTTAGAGATTGGAGCTATTTTAGGATGGCAGAAATCCGCTCTGGTTTTGGTCACTTTTGAACCAGCCATTAGTCTCAGACTGCTGGACAAACTAATCTTATATACTAAATGAATACACCAAGAGAGTTATTAGCAGCAGGTAAGACATTAACAGGTCACAACTTTTTAATAAAACCTCCCTTTAAAAAAAATCCTGAACTATCCCTTTAAACTGTTACTTTATATATATATTTTTATCCTTGTTGTGAGCAGTTGAACAGGCAATCAACTTGTCCAGTAACCTCTTTGCATCAGCATAGTAAACAATGTAACTTCTTCTTATTTTGCCTCTCTTATCTTTTTCATATGTTCGATTATCTACAGATTTACTCTGTGTGATTTTCTCAGGTCTGTATTCGCTCTCAGTGAAGCACAGGGTGGTGAAGCATTATCGAATCTTCAGACTGGACAACAGCTGGTACTACATCTCACCGAAACTCACTTTCCAGTGTCTTGAAGATATGATCAGTCATTATTCTGGTAGGTAGATGCATTGAAAAATCATGTCTCAACGTGTTTATACAAGGTTGCTGAAAAAAAAAAAAAAAAAAAAAAAAAAAAAAAAAAAAAAATATATATATATATATATATATATATATATATATATATATATATATATATATATATATATATATATATATATATTGCTCAGTGGAGCAGCTCTCTTCACACACACTCTACACAGATTCACACGCACCTGGAAGCACGGTGCAATGAGTGAAGAGTGCTTTACATTTCATGCTTTACATGAGGGCGGGACAGAGAGAGAGAGAGAGAGCGAGAGAGAGAGAGAGAGAGAGAGAGAGAGAGAGAGAGAGAGAGAGAGAGAGAGAGAGCGAGAGAGAGAGAGAGAGAGAGAGAGAGAAAGAGAGCGAGAGAGAGAGAGTGAGAGAGAAAGAGAGAGAGAGAGAAGAGAGAGAGGAGAGAAGAGAGAAGGAGAGAAGAGAGAGAAGAGAGAGAGAGAAGATAGAGAAGAGAAGAGAGAGAAGAGAAGAGAAGAGAGAGAAGAGAGAGAAGAGAAGAGAAGAAGAAGGAGAGAGAGAGAGAGAGATAGAGAGAGAGATAGAGAGAGAGATAGATAGAGAGAGAGATAGAGAGAGATAGAGAGATATAGAGATATATATAGATAGAGATATATATAGATAGAGATAAATATATATAATAATATAGTATAATATAATATATATATATATATATATATATATATATATATATATATATATATATATATATATATATATATATATATATATATTTCCTGTACTCAGAGACACAGTTTTGGAACAAACAGGAAATAAGATTAGGTTATGCACGTCTGATAATCACTCACCATGCACAAGCTGTCAAATAAAGTGACGATAACTGAAAGGGTGGCCAGCATTAATCCCCAGTCTTTCACAGTTTGGTTTGAGTGGTATTTGCTTGAGCAATGGAGTGTATGAAGACAGAATGCAAATCATGCAATCTAAAATTGGTTTGTTTGTAAATGCTGCATTTTAATTCCCCTCTGTCTTCCTCTTCAGATTCTGCAGATGGGCTATGCTGCACGCTTACCACCCCTTGTCTGTTGGGAAAAACTGAGACACCAGAAACGAACCCTGGACCGCCACCTGTGGTCATGCGACACAACTTTGATTGGAGGAAAGTAGACAGGTACAGAAGAGACATCAAAATCACACTGAATTAGTTTATTCATGTGAGGAGGAAAAATTTGTTGATCAAAGGTTTGAAATAGGAATAAGCTGAGGTACATAAAGAAACACAAAATGGGCACAAACTAAAATAGAGAACTAAAATTATACCACACATTTTCAACATACCACAAGCTTATGACAAAAAAATGGCAGCAATTAGAAAGACTAAGAGATGCAAATTTAAGAATGTTGTGCAAAATTGAACTCAGACTGGCATAAAAAATCTGCAAATTGCAAAGTCACGAGGACAAAATGCAAATATTCTTAAGAAATAACGGAAAATGCAAAAATTGCAACCATATAGAAATGTAAATTTATGCAAAAAAGTTAGTGACTCTGACATAATGGAAACTGTGGTTTTATATCTAATTCAACAAAAAAAGGCACTAGATTCTCAAAAAGTATAAAAATAATATTGCTGTAGTCATTTTTAAAAATAACATGTTTTAAAAAAAAAAAAAAAATTATGATGGTGGTGTGTCAATGGTTTTAACAGGAAACAGCTGGTCAGCACAGACAGCCACGGTGACAACATGGTGAGCTACGGAGTGAGGAACAGTATTGCTGCTTATCTATCCTTTTCTGGCCAAGAAGACCCTCAGCAGCAGCAAGCCAACCGCAGGAAGAAGAAATCTAGATCTATGTATGTGATTCCAGAAAGCAACAATGTAAACACTGAGTATGAGGATGACTTCTAGAGACTGCAGCAGTTTGGTTCAACTGAATTCAAAAACGTTCGAGCAAAGACCTGCAGAGACTCCCAGATATCTACTACAGCTCCTAAATGTTGGCTGACGAATCCTCAGCTCTCGTCAGCATACCTTAATCATGAAAGTGAGTTAAAATAACAGCACTTTGAAATCTTTTAACAGTAAATTACACAAGTACTCGTGCTTCAAAGCAAATACAAAAATGAAATGTGTTTTTACATGAACTGTGTGAGTGTGTGATTGAATATGATGTGTGGATGCTTCAATAATAATGGCAAGCATTATTCAAATACAAAGTAGGCTGTAGAAACTGTTGGAATATATGCTACTAGTACTAGTGGTTCAAACTATTTCCCTTTGTCAGTTAGAGTTGAATGTTTTTTTGCTACATTTATTCATTCTCATGTCATGAAGTTGGCAAGATTAATGTTTTTGCTCACAACAGCTCATGCAATGATGTTGCCACCCTCATCATGATGTTGGGGTTGCAGCACTCCGTTACTCTATGAACCATACAACTGTATGAAACTCTAGCAATTTATCTGGAATGTTATTTTAAGAACTTTAGGAATAGTATGACAGAAATTGTTTTTCTGTCATACTGTTTTGAAACCATAACTGTTAAAAAATTTTTATAATTTGATACCAGAAACTGGCCCTTGCCTAACTGCACATACACATCTGTTATTAAATTTTCCTGTGAAACTGAAGTATTGCAGCAATGGCCATTTAATGGCATACTATGATATGCACACACCCTGTCTTTACAGATGAAGAATTACTCTTCCTGGCATTCCAAATGCTTGAAGTGGCTCCAAAAAGAAAGTTATTATACCATTTTTCTGATTAACTAGAATACATACAACTTTACCACGATATACTAGGTGTTAACTGTGGAAAAAGAAAAATAGAAAAGCCAAAGTGTCATAATGGCCAAAAGCACCTCAGTGGGATTGTTTGGTAGGGCGCTGTAAAATGTACACCCGTGAACAGAGCACACATTCTACATATTTAATGTGAAATACCCGTACTTGAAACATGGGACAAGACTTGATGTTTCTTAAAATGTGCTCAGTTTTTTTTTTCATGTTTGGACCCATGTAACAAAAATCATTTATCGATACACATGGCAAGATGAGAACCAGCAGCTTAGGTATATTCACTGTTTTTTTTAAATTTTTTTATTTTTTAGTAAATAGTACAAAATCTGAAACATTATGCCACGAAAATAATTGAGTATGTTTTACACACCCCATAACATTTAACCAGATCTTGGGACAACTCATGGGTCCTAAAATGTCACATTCTTTTTGCTTGCTATTACTGCTATGATGTTGCTCTCTCCAACACATTCAAAAATTATGTTGTTTGTAATTGCACCAGTTTTTTCATTCTCCTTGTATGATGAAATTAAGTGTTTAACTGAAAAATTAACATGAGATGCAGGAGTTCCTTTTTAGGTGCATTTCTTAAGTCAACTGAAAGTGTTAAAGTTATTTCTCGAAGTCAACGGAAAGTGTAAAATTACTGTTCTCCTTTAACTACAAAAGTTAGCCACATTGCCTTTACACAAATTTTTCCACTAATTTCTGAAAAGTTAGTCATATAATATTGGCATTTGCATTTATATGTGTAACTTAGTTATCTTTTGTCAAGTTGAACAACTACTTTTGTATAGTCATTTATATATTTAGTTGCAATACTGTAAACATGAAAGTGTGCAGTGCTTCTGATAAATATTTTAAGATTTTTCAACTATCTCTTTAAAATGTATTTATGTTTTTTTTAACTGTGCTTGAAATGGCATAAGTTGCCAAAAAATGTCCTGTATGTATAAATGAAATTGTTTTGCTAGTGAGGTTGACTTTGAAGAGACCACCATATGTTATGTGTGTGCTGCCATACTGTGAAGATTAAAAAGTGCCTTGAGACTGTACTGTGCAGTTTTTACTTTACAACAAACTTTCCACAGAAATGTTCTCAATTTCAAACCCTGTTTGATCAGATGATGAGCAGATGGACTCTGCATGTCAGTAAATAAGCATCCGCTATTACAGTGGAAACAGTTGTGATGGAAATTAAAAATGTCTTTTTGCAGCATGATCAAACTTGGTGCTAAAATAATTTCCTCTTCTGTATTTTACACTTTTATGGCTATAAATATTAATAATCTCTGGTACCAAAGAGGTGACTAAGTTTGAAGAAGTAAATTTTGATGTGACAAGAGACATTTTGTTCTCGAAGCTTGAAATTGTTTTTATTCTGTCTGAGGTTATCGACAGTTATCTATGGCTCTTTGGTATCAAAATGTCAGCCAAAGTGTAACAACCATGCCTTAAAATGGATGGAGAAGTAGAACTGAGTCACATGTTAATTCTAGAGGAAAAGGTCAAGTTAATTACATGGTAGGCATGTTGAAACACTGGTGATCTGGGGACTGAATTTCAAAATCATATCTAAGTCACAAAATAAAAAAACCTGAATTTTGTAACTCAAAATTATCCCAATATTAGATTTCCTGTTCTCAATCTTTGCAACCATGTGCAATATTTTACAACTTTGTCTCATCATGCGTCAAAAGCTGTAAATATAAAAACAGAAAAACAAATGGGTAAACTGGGCAAAAATTTGTGGATAAAATTGCTAAACCATTGGGTTCTTTGCAGTGTTATGTCCAGTGTTTTCAAGGTGGGTGTTTTTGTTGTCGCTGCTGCAGTCATTGTCATGGATAAACATGCAGGGAGAATGTTTGGACAGAGCAGTTATTGGTTTGATCTTGGAATAGAAATCCCCAGCATCTATTAGTAAATAGCAGGTATTTACTAATAGATGACACAAAAATTAAAAACCACATAGAAACAATGCAGTTTCTTATATGAGAAACTATAAGCTCACAAGCAACATCAGAAGGCACGTTGCTTTTCTTCCTCCTGATTCCACTAAGGCTACTCCTCATCCTTGGATTTTTTCCTTATCTTAAAACCAAGATTACATTTGCAATTAGTAGTAGATATTTTCAAGATATGGCGCGGTTGTTAGCACTGTTGCCTTGCAGCAAGAAGGTCTTGGGTTCAAATCCAGTGGTATTCCAGATCTTTCTGCAAGAACATTACATGTTCTCCGGCTTCCTCAAATAGTCTAATTAACTGTTACGTTAATTGGTTTCTCCAAACTCTCCTTAAGTGTGAGTGTGTGCATACATGGTTGTTTGTCCTGTCTGTCTCTGTGTTGCCCTGCGATGGGATGGCAACCTGTCCAGGGTGTACCCCGCCTCTCACCTGATGACTGCTGGAGATGGGCTCCAGCCCCCCTTGAGCCCCTGCAAGGATAAGCGTGCTAGATAATGGATGGATGGATATTTCCAGAGATATAGGTTTCTAGCCCCACAATAGGGTTGCATTTACCTGTTGATGTGGAGTTGAAGCAAATGCTGAACTAAAGCTAAGAAAACAGTAAAAAGTAAAAGTAAATTCCCCTATGGAAAATATGTTTGGGGAATTCTCAGTATTATAATTTGTAAAGTTTTGGACTTACTTCACAGAATGAAGTAAGTGTAAAGCTGTGATTATTTAGTCTTATATGGGTCTTAACGAAGCCAAATTGATATGGTTTACTTAGTTTGTATATGTGAATCCTTTTTTCATGAGCAAATTTTATTTCTATAAAGAAAGGTTTGCAAATCAAAAGCTAGAAATGTATGTTCGAGTAACATTATTCCAGTCTGCTATTACCAACTTTTGTGTTTCCAGCTATTTTCTGTTGCTTTATCAACATGTTTGTGCTCTATAGTCTAATGAAATTGGGAAAGAGTAGAGTTTGGTTAAATTTTGGAAAATAAACCCCTTGATGATTAAAATTCCTTAAGCTCCTTTTAACTTTGAACCTCAAGCCTTTTGATCAAAGGTCTAGTCCCAGTCCTGTCACAAGCAGAAAAGACAGCCACATACACGCTTACATTTTACCCACACTCCCTGACATGGACTAATTTAAAAAAGCTGCTGTTCACCCACAGATATTTTCCTCAAATTTGGCATTCCTACCAAACTTATTAATGTTTTCATTAACTTTACAAGCCGACTGTGTGTGATCAGTCAAGCCAAGCTCAGCACTTTCTTTCCTGTAAAACAAAAGGATATGAGAGTTGTGTAAGCTTGTTATAAACACTCATTAAATGTCTGCAAGTTACTGATTGGAGTAAAGTCAAAACGTGCGTGCTTGTGTGTGTTGAATGGAACAATCAGTGATGCAGACTCAAACATCTGGTAGCCCTAATGCAACATGAAGGGACTGCTGTCCAGTCAGCATTATTCACTGTTCACATCTGAGTGTTTTCCTCTATGAGAGAAAAGCCTGCAAAGAAATTGGGGGAAAACTGACATTCAGGTGTTGCTTTTTTTAATCAACATTTTAACATTTCATGGTGTAATTTCCTTAGCAGCGACACCACCCTTCACAATTGTTTGCACAGACAGGAAAGATGTTTTAAAAGCCTTAAAATAAATATTGCTAACAGCATAAACTCACACAGAATTATTTTTCAAAAATCTAATCCTTTTATTTGAGTGTGTCAATTCGGTGGGAGGAAAAACACCATGTTAAAAGATAATTGTTCTTTACAACATTGCAGTGCCACATTTATTCGCACCCTTGTTATTAACTGCTTGTACAAGCCTCTTTTACTAGTAGGACAGTACATAATTATCTTCAGTTACATTTCACAAGGTTGGAGAATGGAGCATCAGGGATCTTTGACCATTTATCTTTGCACAGTTTCTGGATTGTCCAAAGATCAGGTTCCTCCTTAATGCACTCTTCTCCTCATCTTAAGCAACAGAGGGGATGGAAAAGGAAGAAGGCTGATTAATGTTTAGTGACCAGTTTTTTGACTATTTATCCTACAGAAAGACCAATTCACAACTTTTTCTGAGACCACCTTGTATTTTGCTTTGTATTTCAACGAAGCCATAATACCATTCACCAGCAAGGTTCTTATGGCTTTTGGAAGAGAAACAGGCTCAGAGCATCACAGATCCTCCACTATACCCAACAGAAGGCATGAGGATCTGCCCCTGCCCAAGCATTGTTTGCTGCCAAAAAACTAAATTTTAGTCCCTCCTGAACCAAAGTTTGTGGTTTAAGCAAACTCTATGTTTGTGAAGATAGATCTCAAGCATTTCTTTTCCGAGCATGCCTCTTTAACAACACTTGACACATGGATGGTGTCTGATGAAAACTCAGTGATCCTAAGACGCCCCTCTTTGCTGCACCTTTCTAACACTGAGGTGTTTTTTCTATATCCTACTCACTGCTCATGGTGACAGGATAAACTTAGATCCTCCTCCAGTTTTGTTTGCCACAGTTTCAGTTGTTTTAAAACTTTTAATCACTCCTTTAGTAAGGCTAAGTATTTTATCATCTTTTCTTGAATTTTGTATTATCAACACATCATCTACCTTATTTAAGTAAAATGTTCTTTTGCCTTTCCCACTTTGAAGGGTGGAAAAATAGAAATAGGCTACGCTGTCTTGTCACGTTTATATCCTGGGAAGCAGGAAGTCATCGATTACTAGTAGAAAGTTGCTATAATCTTTGATCACCTTAAAAAAGATAAAGTATTATGTGTTACATTTATTTTATGAGAATTGTTAGTTGGTGCTAAATGATGTGGCACCAGAGTTTTAATGAAAAATACAATTATTTCATAACTTTTTTCTTGCAAAATAAATGTTCCTATATACGTCTGATTTTTTTTCTAAATATTTCAGAGTGAGATTATGCTAATACTTCTAAAATGAATTTATTTGATGGGTTTTCACACATTCTTACCAAGTGTGCCAAGAAGTGTTCAGATTGCTTTAGGGTAAAGTAATTTCTGCAAGCAGAAATCAGGATGAAGGCAAAGCAATGACGATCACAGTCCATCACAATTTTCCCTGACCACAGTTATTCCACATTCACATTAGTAAAGCTCCAAGGAAAACATCTCTGGAGCATTTACTGTAAAACTGGTGTGGATAAGAAAGATAATCCAGTGTCTCTTTGCCAATCATCACAAATCTGTGTGCACAACTTGAAAACAAAAAGCCTTCATTGGGGAAAAGAGGGGAAGACTCAAAATCTCAAAGGTAACTAAACTAGATAATGCTTGCTCTCTTACAAAAAAGGCTTAAGGGTTCAAGCTAATATTCAGATGAACAAAAAGGATTCAAATTTGAGAGAAAAATGATCCATTTCTGTTTAATATTACAGTGGATTTAACCCCCAAATAAGACATGTAAATAATATTCTCTGTTTTTTCTGTTTGAGTTAAAACCAACACAACAACCTGTGAACATTTATGTCTCCAGAGAAGGGATTAAGGTACAAAAATATGGGAAACGAAGGAAATGAAGGGACGGGAGGAGATTAATTTCATAAAACTTGTTTCTATTAATCGAGTTCCTAAAAATTTACCACATCCTCCACTCTATCCCAAGATCCAGCTGTCCAAACCTCTGACTTCACTGCTTCAGTATCAAGAGCTTACTGGTGAGCTGAGAAACACCCACATAAATAATTTTATGGCCTGATCAAAAATACCTTGCTTTCTTTTTGACAGCATAGATACGTGGTCAGTTTACAATGCAAAAGGGGATTTCTGTTTTAAGCATGGTACAAAAAGACGTTAGCATGTTTATTTCCTGTCAGAACACTGTCAGACTATGATGTCAATCCAGAAGTTCAAGTATAATTTGGTATGAAAACTTAATGCATGAGCACTTTCTGCAGAGGACGAATAATTACAACTTCAATTTAAACAATGAAAAATGGTTGCAATGAATTAGCTCTCATTAAATGATGATCCTGCTAATGACTCCAGTGCTGTGAACCATTTTCATGTTGGTCATAGAAAAAAACAACACATAAGAACATGGCCTTCACTGTTTAACTATATGAGCCTGAGCCAATACACACAACCAAGTCTAAGGCTGTCCAGGGAGCCAAGAGGGAAAAAAACAAACAAAAAGCAAACATTCATTAGAAATAAAAGCTCCAAAACATCCACGTCTTTTCCAAGGAACATGGTGAGCTGATGTAATCTGCAGGGAATTTGTGTATGCTGCTATTCCTGAGCCAGAATGTCGCAGTGAAGGAAACTGTTCTAAGTAAAAATAAAATAGAAATACATCCATTTGCAATACTCTCTCAAAAAGTATTACTTTGCATCTACATAAGCATCATTTACATACGTAGTGTAAAATGATATAACCTTTATTTCTCACAGTTATAGACTGAATCAGGCAAAACTTTCCCAACATTATTTCTTGTATGATTATGAATATATTTTTTCCCTCAGTCAGAAATTCACATACGACCCCTTAATATTGAATAAAAGTACCTTTTAAACTGTGTGACTTGCATCAAACTTTTCTCACAGTAGCTTGCTGGAATTTTGGCCCATTCTTCCAGAGAGAACTGCTGTAAGTTAGTCAGGTTTGTAGTGTGCCTTGGTCAGACACATCTTTTCAGGTCTGCCCACTAAACTTTTGTGATGGCTACTCCTCAACATTGACTTTGTTGATCCTTATAGACAAACACATACATTTTTGTTTCTTCACACGACAGGACATATGTCCGAGAATTAAAGTCTTTGTTTCTGTGTTTATTTAGAAACTGTAATCTGGCTTTTTTGGAGGAATGGTTTCTTTCTTGCTGAGTGCCCCTTTCAGCCATGTGTTTGTATAGAACTCATTTCACTGTGGATAATGATACTATTAGAATTAAGGTAGCATGGTGTTTTGCTTTTGTTGTGGCGTGCATACACACAGTTTGCACCAAGTCAAAAAAAACAGCAATGCGTTTCCTTCTTGCTGCATTTTAAGTGTTGTATGTAAAATCTGGTTTTGACAGTATATGCAATTTGTAGCAACACAAAAAGTATGAATTCTGTTAAATTCCTAAAAAATACGAAAGTCAAAAAAGAGAAATACTTCATAAAAAAGTAATCTTTGAAAATTGGAATTTTCTGCTTTTTAGCTGTCTTGTAAGTTATTGCAGAGCTCAGATTATCATGCACAAGAAGTGTAGATCTAGCTGGTTATTTTGTGTACAAAGAAGTTTGTAAATTTGGCAGCTTTTGCTGGAGAGAGGAAATTGTAAATTCCAAAAAGAACAATGTCAAAATGCTTTTAACACCCATTGAACCCCCTTTTTCTCCTGATAGCCACAAGCACAATAACAGCTATGATCAAGTTGAACTAGAACCTATTCACAGTTTGTGAAATCAAAGAGGTTTTTGACTTTGGTGTTAAAGACAAAAAATAAGATGTGATTGATGAAACTGAAAACAATACACAGGATAAAACTGATCAGCAATTCAGAGTTTAACTGTGTCCTAAACTGCCAGTAGGTGGGTGAAATGCCCCTGCTGAGACCACTTCCTCTCATTTTTCACACATCTGGTAGGATAGAAATTGCATCAGTGGTGAGTGAAACAAAAAGTCATCTTTTTTTAAAGCTGATATTTCCAAGAACTTGTCAGACTTTAACATAATTTATATAAAAAAGTCTTGAGAACTTCGTTTACACTCTGGTTCAAAGAAGCCATAATATATTTATTTCTTTAAAAGAAGTCTTGAGTAGCTTTTCTCTAGACTTTGAATAGGTCCTTAAAAGGTTAGGACTTTTTTTTAAAGGAGTTTAAAAAGGGTCTGGCAATAAATATGCATTTGCAAAGACACAGGTTTTTCATTGACTGTCCTTTCCTGTCTTTGGAGAAAGACCAGAAAAAACGGAAAAGCTCTAATGTGATGGATTACACCTGCAAGCTGCTTCGTATCTGTCAGAGAGCTATATTAAAACAGACTTTATCAGAGTGATAAAAGTGCTCTGCAGACATTTAAACTGTTTAAAAGAACCAGTACCAGTTTCAGCTCAAGGGAACCGATTTTTTTTTATGTGTGATTAAAAATGTTGTCTTAATAAATATGTTAATGTGTTTTTTTTTTCCACAGTGGGGAGCCTACAGAACTTTTTTTTTTTCATGTGATGAAACAGCTATTGAAGGAAAGTTCGAAATAAAGCACATAATATTTGCAAAACTCCCTAATGGGTAATCTGTAAATATCAGACAGAGAATGTAAAATCAAATTAAACTTGTTGACAAAATACCACAGTCAGCTTTTTGATAAGTTTAGTTATTTTGTTGTAATTATAATCAAACTAAATAATATGCACTCTTACAACAAACCAACTTCTCATTCCATCTATGTCACAAGAAGAGGTCATAGAGGGTGTTAGCTGGTCAAAGTGTGACTATTTGTGTTTTTATCTGTTTTTATTCACATTTGTGCTTCAGTGACTTTCATTTTTATCTTTGCTTGTTTGCAACAATTTGCCTAAGCTGCATACCAGAACATTGCATATGTTTCTGGACTATTTGGGAACAAAAACCTGACATCAGTGATATGCATGTTACTATGCAGAATTTCTATGTCTCTGGGTGTTTTATATAGTATTTTGCTGAAATCCTATTATGGAAATTCATAATTTAATGGTCCACTATATTTTATAATAACTGTGCAGTTATGTAAAAGGGAAAAGCAGCTCTGACCCTTCACCTTTACCTATAATATCAGAATAACAAAATGTTTAGTCTTTAGGCTTTTAGTTTTTAGCAACTCCAACAGATCAAAACCATATGTTTGTCAAACAGATTGTAGCCATGATCTGTTTTACTTTCCAAGGAGGTCAGAGATGGGAGCAATGATGTACCCAAGTTAATCAAGTTCTTGTGGGATTTTCTCCTCAACCTGGGAACTGAGCAGCACGTCCAACACAAAGTTTTAGCGATAAGGAAGCTTTAGTTCCAAGATTAAACTGGGCACTGTATAAAAATAATCTGGTCTTTACTAGACACTGACAATTCTCCAACAGAAAGCTAAAAAAAGGAAAGCAAAAAAATTCTTCTGACAGAAGTACTTTAGGAAGGCTGCTTATAAATTAAAACCCACAAACCTCAATGACCTGAAACACCATTACAAATAGTGTGCAAAAACTCTGCTACAAATGAAACAATCATTAGGTGATGGGAAATGTACTACAGTTGGTTAAGGTAGTTTTAGCTTTCTATATGAACAAAAATATTTAGTTTATTTATGAGGTAATTAAGAAAGAAAATAATAATAACATAGCAACACAAGAGAGATTATATTACACTATCTGTCTGCTTAGCTGCCTTTGGGATGGGATAAATGATTCACTAAAGTTATGAAACTTTTGTGAATCAGAGGACAAAAGGTGTTCAAGTTGGACTCTAACTTGAACACCTTTTGTCTTTGTCACAGTTTGCATTAAAGCTTTTTTAAATCTGCTTCTCATTTGATTATAATGCAAAATAAGGACATATTAATATCTTAATATTTATTAAGTCCCATATTGACCACAAAAAACAGGTTTTTATAAGACACAAAATGCAGCTACTTTGTTGTGGACCAGTGCTCCAATTCTTTCATATCATAATGTTCTGAATCACAGAGACCAATCCACAGAAAGAAGCTGGAAGGCATCCATGTGAAGAGACGGACTGCCGGAGCCAAGCAGACGGACGGCAGACCAGGGAGGATTTGCAGCCTGTTTAGAAGTAAGTGACGTGGAGCTATGTGTGCATCGTGAGCACAAGTTCACTCACTGAAGCCTGTGCAGCCGGAGGCACTCTACACATCTGTGTCATGGCCAATGGATCCCAGAGGCAAGTCTTTAAAAGTGGAAATGTGGGAAATATTTTATAAAAAAAACAAAACAAAACAAAACAAAACAGTAAGCAGAAAGTAAATACTGTCATGAGCTACTACTGAATGTCATCAAGCATTACAGAAAACCTGATGACATCTTACATTTATTTAGTGCTTTAACAGCAAGTTTTGGGGGAGCTATAAAGCTTTGCAGTATACTCTCACAATAAACCTCTTAAACTATATTGAGCATGGTCTTGTTAATTGTTTATGACTGTGTTGCACATCACTGGTTCAGATCAGACTCTGTTTATGTCTATTCTGCTTCATTTGTGGAATTTTTTGTGTAGGCCAGAGTCTTCCACAGATGGAGGAGTAATGGAAAAACTAATCAGGATCAGTCAGGACACAAAAAGTCTTATAGATTTAGAAGTGGTGAGTGGGTATACGGAAAACTCATTGTGTGGAACAAGCATCAGCCAAATAGCTCATTCTTTCAATTATGCTACTGAGATGAAGTCATTCCCACGTAATTTACTGCATACTACTGGTAGCAGTGTCCACAGAGTGAAGGTAATGGAACATCTAATACCAGATAGTCTTGGTAATTCATTTGCCTGAATCCCTCCGGGGCTGTATTCATAAAACCCAAGTGAAAAGAAAACATTCCTTAGTTTCTGCACACATCATCTATCCAAGATTTCTGTATTGCATAATACATTGATTGGCAGACTCAACATACACTCAGTATAGCATATGTGAGAAGCATTAGAGCCCAGATGAAAGAAATATACTCCAAATTGTGGAAAATGAACAGATGTTCTAAACTGCACTGATGAGATGAAATAAATTCTAACCTCGGCTGAACTGACTTACATAAACTCAAATGCACCTGATTCGTCATCTGAAAATATCTTGCGAGCATTAAGTTTCATGGGACCTTAAGTAAACAGTAAAAGCTGAACTAAACCTGTTGTGTACTCTGTTAGAAACATTCTGCCATCTAGTGGCCAGTGGGCTCACTAGAGAATGTGGACACATAATGAGGTAAGCTAAAAGTTATCTAAGCAAGTGATAATTATTTCATGTCTGTTGATGAAATTTTTTCAGATTAAAAAAATTTCATGTTGGAATTCAATAAATAAATTCAAAATTGTGACATGGATTGATTTAACAAACTACGCAAACATAGATTAATAAGTTTAAATACTACTACTACTACGACTAATAATAATAATAATAATAATAATAATAATAATAATAATAATAATAATAATAATAATAATAATAATAATAATAATAATGTGAAAAAGGATCAATACAATGCTTAAATTTGGGATTTTTTTTTTTATGTAGGCGTGTGAAAGGACCAGTGCAAACATTTAAGGGACAATACCAACATATGATATAACCATAGATAAATTATTTTTAACATAAAAAAGAGCAATAAGCAATTTTTCCTGGTTAATTGATGGAAGTTATTGAAGAAAGTAGGCCCTGAAAAGTGATGAGTGCCTATTGGGGGAATAAGACAAGACCGAGTAATCATAAAAGTCCTTAAAAGTACCCTGATCCCATCAGATCGGTGAGCGGAACCATTTGTATTTTCTTACCGGAACCTTTTCTTTTCTTTCCCATACCTTCGGATATATTTAAAAGGCGGACCATCCTGGTGTCACACCATTACCCTTTCCGTCAAGTAAAGCACATCAGAAGCAAATGTGTGGACGTTTCTGTTTTTTATTTAATTGTTTAAGGTTGTCGGTTGAATTCTTTTGATGGACTGTGTGGAGCAGAGCAACGCAGACGCAGAAGCGCCCTCTGTTATCGATCGATATTTCACACGGTGGTACAGAGCAGGTAACAATATTATTTAACAAAAATAAACAGAAATATCTTGTTTTTCTGTTTATATATTTATGTTGTCTTTTTTATTTTATTTATTTTTTTTTTAGATATGAAGGGCAATCCTTGTGAGGATCATTGCATACTGCAACATTCAAACAGGTAACTGATTATTGTTATCACCTAATGATTATATTCTACTTTATAATCAATTATGAGCTCATAATATAACAAGTCGCTTGAAATAGATTGAATGCAATAATGAAAGCACACGTTTCCAGTGCCTTGCAAAAGTATTCCTCTTCCATCTTTGGAAGAGGAATACTTTTGGCCATCTTGTATAAGTCTGCTCAATGGAAAATGGAAAAAGTGTGACCCAACTGCAAACCGGTTAAGACATGTCTGTCCATTTGAACTTAGAGGCTGGGCAAGGGCAGCATTTATCAGAGAAGAGGCCAGTGGATACCCTGTACACATGCACCTTAGGTGGAAGAATCTGTGGGCAGGACAAAGTTGTGCACTCCACAAACTGGCCTTTTTGGGAGATTAGTAAAAAGAAAGTTACAGTTGAAAGAAAACTATAGGTATGTCAGTTTGCAGTTTGGTACAAGCCACGTAGAGGCCACTGCAAACTCATGGGAGGCTGTAATTATTCAAATGAGATTAAAAAGGAACTTCCCAAAAGCTATTTGTGGTGGAAATCTAACTGAGCACTTCGCCCTGAGCACACGATCCCCACCTTAAAACATGGAGGCATTTTCATCATTGTGCTGCGGGAAGGATTTTCTTCAGAAGGGACAGGGGAGTTACTCATTGAGGATTGGATAAGATGGATGGAACTAACCATAGGGCAATTCTATGAAAAAAAAAAAAAAATTTGGATTACAAAAGACTCAAGACATGGCGGGGGTTACTATCTGGCAGACGACAACCCTAAGCATATAATCAGGGTTTAAATAAGGTGGTTTAGATCAAAGTGTATTCATGTGCTGAATTGTCTGACGGTATTACAAGTCCAGGCCTAAATTCAGTTGTGGGTTTGGAATCCAACAAAGTATAATTGATCCTCTGCATCCAGTCTGACAGAGCATTACCTTACAATGAATACACGGAATTTGATTTCAGGATTTTTCAGGTCTATACTGATATAGGAAAAAGAAAGTAAGGTTATGGAAAAGTATTTGGAGACTTCATTCCCTATCCCATTGTCTAAATATTTCCTTCCTTTGTCATGTCCTTTCTTCCTTCCTTTTTTCCTCTATACTTCTGTTTTTGGTTTTCGTTCTTCCTTGTCATGACTTCCTTCAAGGCCCTCATTCCTTTCTTCTGTATGGCCTTGCTTCTTTCTCTCCTTGTTTCCTTTCTTGTCTTCTGCCTCCATGCTGGCTGTTTTCCTTCCTTTATTTCCCTATGCCTTTGCTTTCCTTCCTTCCTTCTGTGGGTTCCTTTTTTTTTTTTTTTTTTTTTTAACCCCTACCTGCTGTATAAATGTCTTTCAAAAACTCATAGTGAATATTTTTATTTATATTGTATTTTCAAAGAACTGAAAACTCTGAAATGTGTAGTCTGGAAAGGTATGAAATATTTACTTAAAGTCTGTAGGTACCCTAAGAATAGAGGGAAAATTCTATCTGGATGTGGCATATCCCAAAACATGATTAAAACCCTTACAGTGTATATCTATCGTCTCTATATTTATCTATCACATAAAATATCAAGAAATTACATTAAAATTTGTAGTTGTTGCATGACAAAATGGGAAAATGTTCAAGTGGTATTGGTTGTTTTGCAAGGCACTGTATATGTGCATAAAATTAATGCTGAAAATATATTGGTGGTTAAATTGATTTTTTTTTTCTCCTTTTTATTTCCTTGATTCAGTATACAAATGACATTTTGATTCCATGTTTCACTTATAAGTATTCATCCCAGTATTCCTGTAATACAGTATAGTCCCCAGCAGCCTGGCCATTGCCTTCCTGCGCAATTCTGCTTAATTCGAATTTCACTTCACAGCTTAGTCTGGGCTTTCTCCCATAGAATTTCAACTGGGCCAATAAGTGAACAGAAGGAAAAGTTGTGAACGATGATGTCGGTTTTCCCCCTTGTTTTAGAATTGTAGTCAGCCTGTAGTTCTAGCAATGGCAGTGGAGGAAGTGGACAAAGTCATTCAATCCATATTGACCACGCTTCCAAATATTGAATTACCATTAACAGCCGCCTCGTCGGCCAGGCACTTCTCTGCCCCGCCTCGTCGGCCAGGCAGTGGTGGATGGTTGTTTACAGTGCAGGCAATTTCCGGTAAGCTTCATAGCGTTGAACTGGCGCATTACGTACGTCACGGGCAAACGTTAGCGAGTGGGTCAAATTTTAAATCTCAACCATCCACGCCTCCAGGAAGCAATAGTTTCTCATTAACCGCGCATCCAGACCATCTGTACCAAGCAAAGTGTAGAACAAGGGGCTGGTTTATACCAGGCTAAGTCCCCAGTCTATAACACTATTACAAAAATTCTATTCATAAACAAACTGCTTGCTAGGTGTGTTAACATTCACTTTTCCTGTTGCAGATTGTGTGTTGTCACCTTAGCAGAGACCCACCCGATCCTTCAGGATGAACGCACAGTCAAAAGCATCAATTACCAGATCAGTAATGGCTGCAGTCGCTTGCATAATAAAGTGTCTGGGAAATCCAAACGGGTAAAGTCATTCGGGTGTTTTTGGTCAATGTGCACAGAAAAAAAAAAAAAAAAAAAAAAAAAAAAAATTCCAACCCAAATTCCTGGAATAATTTTTTTTTTTTTTTTTTCCCCTTTCTTTCAATAGGGGGCGCAGTTTGTTACAGATTTTGCACCGTTGTGCAGGATAACATGCTCGGATGACACAGAGTACACAATCTACAGGTGAGACTTTACCTTTTTTCCTTCTGAACGTATTTATTTTTTGACTCTTCTCACATTTTTATTTTGTCTCAGTTGTATAAGAGGACGTCTTCTGGAGGTCAATGAGAACATCTTAAAAACCCCAAATCTCTTGCTAGAAAAGGTAAATTCTTAATCCTTTGACATGTTATAAATGATAGTAAATCTTACTTAGGTTAAAGCCATAAAATTATAGCTTATACTTATGTTTCTGCTAACTGTTCATGCTTTTTTTTTTTTTTTTTTAGCTAACCCTTAAAGCTGCAGTATATAACTTTTAAAGAAATGCACCGCTCCCAACCTAAAAAGCAACCAATCAGAGGCAGGAGGAAGGTCTTAGCGCTGTCAATCACCCTAGTGTATGCGCTACTAAATATGCAAATTTTGAAGAAACTTAACGGAAAACTTTATGTATCCTCATCGGTGGCCATGCTAACTTGTCTTTGCATTCGCGTCAGGCTATGTTGTTATAATCCAGCTCTTGCATAGCAGAGAGCAAGAGGGAGTCTGTGTGTTGCGTGTACATGAGGATGATTGCCAGCGCTATGACCCTCCTCCTGGCTCTGATTGATTGTTTCTGACTGAGTTGCGTATTTCTCCAGTTAGTACTGGGAGAAGGTAGAGGAAGTTGTTTTTTATCTTTTTTTCCCCCACAGATTGTCATTTTTCTGTCACGATATAACTTTTCTGAAAATGTTTTTTTTAATTTTTTTTTATACATATTTGTTAAAGTTACATACTGCAGCTTTAAATTTATTTATTTTTCCCCCCCTGAGTTTATGAAACAAAATGCTTGGAAATGCTTCAGTTTCTCTTTTGTCATCAACTCTGAACAGCCATCTACTGAAGGATATATTGCTGTCATCCTTCCAAAATTTGAGGAAAGCAAGAGCGTAACTGAGAACCTCCTGACAAGAGAAGAGTTTGAGGCCATTGTTTCCAAACGCAGTTTGTCACAACCCCCCTGATGAAGCATCAAAGACCAAACTGATCTGGGAGAGTTTTTTTTGTTTTCCTTTCTCACTCTCTCTCCAGGTTGATTCAAGACAAAGACTGAGAAAGTTGACTGAATTGCTCTCTTGAAAGACACTTTAATGCAACAGGACTGTGCCTAAAGTTTTTCATATTCCAGGATGTTTTCAACTTACAATTTCTGTAATTGACTATTTTTACATTATTTTATTATTGTGAGAAGAAAGCAAGAAATTCTTCTGTGCAATACTGTAGATAATTTGCAGGTGCTTTTTTTTTTTTTTTTTTTTGCAGGATATAAAAATAAAACGGCAATTTATGAAAAATATTTATTTTGTCACCCTTTTATCAACTCTTCAGTCATCAAAAAAATTAGATGGTCCAAAACTATATATATATATATATATATATATATATATATATATATATATATATATATATATATATATATAATTATTATTTTTTCTTTAAACTTTTTTTTTAAATCTGTGGTGCCATTATAATGTCTAGAATATCTAGTTGCTCTCTTAAGGTAGATACATCAATTCCCTAAAGCCTACTATATGCTGTAGATTTGAGTCATGACCCCCTGCTCACACAGTACCATTCAGATCCATAGATCAACTTCCTTAAGTACCACATCATATATTCAAACAACTCATACCCTATAATACATACTGGCCTGTTTGGCAGCTTCACACTGATAGTCTTCATAACAAGTACACTTGAAGGATCTATTCAATGCCTGTTCACAACTCTTAAATCTGACAGAAGATGATTTGGTTTCACTCAACATGCTTTAAAATAAATCTTGATTTCTCAGCAGCTTGAATGTCCAACTGTAGCTTTTTTTTTTTTTTTTTTTTTTTTTTTTTTTTTTTTTTTTTTTTTTTTTTTTTTTTTTTTTTTTTTTTTTTTTTTTTTTTTTTATGTGATCTGTTTGGAAAATACATGTCCAAGTGAGATTATGGCAGTTACACGTTACCAACATGCTTGTGCAACACAGTTACAGTACGCCAAAAAACAAAGGGGCTCGGGACACACAGGCATGTAGTAACAGATCTATGGCTGAGCTATGATTCAAGGGACGTTCTCTCCTAACAGACATGGTTTCAACACAGCCTAGAAAAGTTTTCAACCTGCTTTTAGCATTTTTGAGGTCTGTATAAGTATGGAAAATTGTTAGATATTAAAGTTTTTCTTTTCCATCACAGGTATTTCCTCCTTAAAAATGCTGTTTATACATGGATTTAAATGACATGCTTTATCTTTGACTTGACTCCTCACTCCTTGATATTATTTTAGCCATCAATATTTTGGTTTTTAATGACTGAATGCACACTAACTTTAAAAAAAAAAAATCGAAAAGGGGACAATTTCATTGTTATTTTTGGACTTCAGACAATGTCAAATTCAATTGGAACTGCTTATGTCGTTCCTAAAAGTTAGTGGGGTTAAAATGCCAAACAAAACAAAACTGCACCTTTGAGAGATTTTTTACATACAGAATAACTACCAAAGCACACAAGCTGTGCTTTAAATAATCTGCTTTAGTTTAGGTAATTTCAGTCTGTGTTTGACAAATCCAAGAGTTGAAGATTTTGAAGTGGAGCTGATGTAATACAGTCCAGATGCCCCTACCACCACAGAAAATTGGTAGCCAATTTTACCATTGTGGTGGTTCATGATTTTGGGACCAACAAATGAAAAGAGCTCATTTGTATTCTGTGAATCTCTAAAAGGTTATAAAATGAGAAAATCATTTTAAAAAGTTGTGAAAATGTACAAAATTTTGAAGTAAATGTAGAGGACCCTGCAAATCAAATTTGAGTCAAAAATCAGTTTCATTTGAAAGCTGATTATCGACTTTGGTACAACTAGGGGTTCAGCTAAGTAGTTAAACTGGAGTCAATCCACCTGACTGGATATGAAGAGCTTCAGTTCGCATTTATTTCTTTGAACACCTTCAAAGTTATCCCCCACATGTCAAATACAATCTGCTATCTGACCCGAAGGCGGCCGTCTTTGCTCCACAGTTCAAGTCGAGCCTGTAGTGGTTGGAGGGGATGACAGGATAACTTCACAGAGGTAAGGTTGGCTATGTGGTTCTCTGACAATGGCGAAAAAAAAGGAGGAGATGATCTCTTGGATTATTTGCTCTCCAGGAGGTTGAGGCCGGCCATGTGCTGCTCCAAGGATTTGACTCCGAAGCCGTTTGCATTTTTGCTGCTTAGAGAACCCTCCTCTTTGACTGGCGTGGATGCGTCCTGTCGTTCTCCCCAGTCCTGCAGGGAACTGAAGCTTGTTCTCTCTGACTTGTACTGCAAATTTCAACAGGATGAAGAAATAGTTAGGCAGAAAGAAGAACTGACACTTTGCTCATTGGTGGTTTTTAGAAACCACAGCAGTTTTAAAGTTTCGTCATGGACTTGTTTTCTTTTGGGGTACGTTGGATCCACATTTGTGTCCACAGTTGAGCTCTAAGCAGATAAAAGTATTTAACTAGTAAAGGGCTAAAATAAGATTAAAAGAGGCTCATGTTGCTCAGGGTTAAGATTCACAATATATGAAATAGTTCTATCAAATCCATCGAACCAAAAAAAATTGAAAATGTTGAATATGTTCTAATAATAGTTCTTGTGTCAAACTGGGGCCAAAAATATGGCTTGTTTCATATAAAATGGTCTCTATTTGAATTTGTTGTTAGAATTAGATCATATTACTAATTGTAATTATAATTGTAATTATTATTAATTATAATTTTTTTTTTGAGTATAAAAAAAAATCTTAGGTTAAATGAATTAATTTAATCACATAGACTAACAAATATCACAGCCATGACAACTATTGATGGGCCCTGTACGCTAATGCACAAGAGTTTTTAAGTCTCAAAACTACTTAATTTAAAAAGTTCTATCATCCTAATATTTCCACATTACCCACAGAACATCTATTTTTCATTTCCAACAACCCTGTGTGTAAGAATTGCATTTGGAATATAACAAGATCATAAGTAACCTGCTCGAGGACAGAGCACATAACACACAAGTCTAATAATAGTACAATATGAAATCCTGCTAATGTTTCATTGAAGTTTACATTGACTGTAAGATTTTTTTTTATTGAAGATGCACAAGAATTTGTCTGGTAATGGGAATTGGTAATTTTTCAGCTTGATCGTGTATCTTTTTTCTGATCTGTGAACGCACCATGCCAAAGTGCTACCAGGAGCCAAGCTATTACCAGGGGAAGGAGACTCAGTTAGCTACTCTCTTACTTACAAAAAGACTCTTTCATATGAAAAAAATAAATTCACATCAATCTGAGTAAATCTTAATTTTTGAAAGTTTAATACTTTGCAAATTCTTTGCAAATAAAACAATGGAAACTTGTTAACACCCAGCCCTGAGGAAACAAAGTACCATGATGAAAAAATGCATACTTTTGTCTTGAGGCAGCAGTAAACCATGTATGTATCACCAGAGCAGCATAAAAAAAACAAAAAAACATCTGTTTAGGTATAATGCTCACAGGTATACCAGTCATCTTAATTTTGTTTTGATCCTTACAGCATCACACATATGAATTTGATCTTGGTTGGACTAAGGTCACAATCAGGCTACCATTATACTGTAATAACCACGTAATACCATTACAGTGACCTTGTGATTTTCGCTTAGACTTTCCATATATTTGTTTCTCCATTTCCAGAAAGAATTCAGCCTCATTCAGCTTTAAGGAAAAAGAGGGAAGAAACCACAGAAAAAGATATGATTGGTACAGTAGAAGGTAAATGGACAGTCATTCCTACCCTTTTCTTCCTTTCAGGGGTAGAGAATAGGGCTAAATTCATTCTGTAAATTTAGGAAAACAAGTGGAAATCCAGTGAAATCATTTAATCCAGTTATTTATGGATGAATGTGGATGTTACCTTTTTATTTAGCTTATTACTAACAGGAAGGAGGGAGAGGACCACAGTCATGATGTTTCTGGTCATCTGAATGGATGAGTCCACCTACAGACAGAAAAACATAATTATACATCACGTCATTAAAAACTGGAAAGCAGGGAAATGTTTTCCCATCTGTCTGTTTATTACAGTTTAGAAGATTCAGTTCAACTTTTTTCTTGTTCTTGGCCATAAAAAGACATTAGATTGCATTAGAGAAAACATAACATATGCTATGACTATTGTATTCATTCAAACAACCCTCTGCAAGCAATGGAAATTTTTTTCTGCCATTTAATAAAACTCCATTCAACTTGACATTTTTCTGTAATGTTGAAAATTGTGTATAATAAAGTAAATAAACAAACAAAGGATTTAATTTAAAATACTTCTGAGTAAATTTAAATTCTGGACATTTGACACAATGTGGAACAACCTAATGTACAAACAAGTCATTACATACATATTTTTACATGTGACAGTTACATCAAATTGGAAATATGTAAATTACATAAATACAATAATGTAAAATTATTTAGATGTTTCCACAATGTTATAAAATACATATTTGATAAAATATGGAATCCATTAATCTAAATGTAATGATATAATTTGTTTTTTTTTATTTTTACATAGCCCTGTGTTGCTGTACTTTAGGAATTTATTTTATCTCTAATTTTTTTAATTAAAGTGAGGCTAACACCATTATATTGTTCTGCAGTTAAACCCCTACACAGGTTAACCAATCAGATGTCAGAGTCTATTTTACAAGCTATAGTTACTGGTTTAATATGTACATGACGGTAGAACAGAAACTCTAAAATAATTAAATAAAACTGAGATAATAACATTATTTTAATATCAAATTAATTTAAGTTTTATTTGAACATTAACTGATTAAATTTGCTAACTGTATATCAATAAAATACACACACTTTTAAATATTGATATTCAAATTTATTTAATGTATTTATTACAGATGAACTTAAATTATTACATGTAAAAAATATGTATTTAACAAATTATGTATTTGTAACAATGTTATATGGGCCTTCAGTATTATTCCTCAACTATTGATCGACAGTAAATGTTAGCTGTTTCTGTTCCTGACAATGCAGTCAAAAGTGACACTATAGAGCCTGTTCAATAGCAATGCTGTAACACAAAGTAATCTTTTCCTGAATATAAACAATAAAATTAGAGTAAAAACCCAAACAGGTGTAATATGATTACCTTCTGGAAGGTGGCAGTCTTGCCCTGTACAGGAGTTTTGGCCCCCATCTGCAGCTGTTGGCACAATGCCACCAGTTTCTCCATTTCTGTGATCACCACAGACTTTTCCTCATCAACCAGCTGGAACAGCGATAATGAGACAAAAAGAGTGGAAAGGAATGAGAGAGAGTCAGAGAAGTCTTCCAGAACTGCAGATATTTCCTACAGGAAGACAGGGTGAATATCTGAATTTACAGTGCTCTTTCTAAACAAATCAGGCATTATAGGCAAGATTAAAATAATACATAAAATCAGAACTGGTTGCCCTAATCCATCAGCAATAGCCTTGCTCCTGCCTTATTCTGTTAAAGCAGCTGGGTTAATCCCTTGATCTCTGTCACAAGGCCATAGATCTACTTCATTTACATGCCTGCAGTGACCTGAAATCTGAAGCTTTTTTTTTTACTGACAAAAGCACACACCACTTTGGTTTTTATAGGGGACTATCTCAGTGTAGAACCTTCATCAGTAACACTTTGCCCCCTGATTATGACTTTCTCTGGAATCAAACACATGGCACCCCCACCTCACATCCATACGTGCACAAACATGCACACTTGCCTCTGCTGCAGTGACAAATGACAGTCGTTAAAGGCTGTCAAAAAGAGCCATTTAAATTAACTTGGAGGACGTGGGGAAGGAGTTGGTCGAGGGCGAGAGGAAGGAAGCCACAGAGGCTGTGTTTGTTGTGGGATCTCTGCTCTCGGGAGGGAAAGAGGTGTGTGACAGCCTTAATTTCCTGCTCTTGTAGTGTGATTTATAAGGCAGACCCAATAAGCAAGTATGCCAGGCTGGGTGATGCGGGTGTGTGAAGGAGTGAGAGGTTAGAAGATGTTCTCCATGTATTTGAACTGGACTTCTGAAGTATTTTGGAACCACATACAGTATATCTTTTAGTATTTTCTTAATTCAAATGACTCTCCCAAAATTATTTCCTGGATTCTCTTCTAATTTAATTGCTGCTGGTTCTTTTAAAAGTAACTGCATTGTGACATAAATATCAAGGTAGAAATATTTACCTTTGAACATGACCCTTTTGGCACTCCATTTAATGGAGATAGTGTGTTGTTGACCTTGGGCTCAATGGTCAAAAACAATCAAGTTTGTATTTTTATGAAAAGTTTATACTGTATCAAGATCAACACACTTGCTTTAGATGCTCACGTTTTTCCCATTTTGAAGAGAAGTTAATAGAAATGGGCCTCTGTGTCACGTCATATGTATACCCTAGATAAATTGATAGTTTTGAATTACTAATTTAAAAGGTATAGGAAACTACAATCAACTTAAAACTTACGGTATAAATTGCAAAAAAGATATTGCAGTTAAAATAGTTTCAAAGGACTTGTTAGGATTAGTGGTTCTTATTTCTTTGAGTGGGATATTTTTTCTGACTGAATAAATGAAGATTTAGGATTGGAATAAAAAAGAAAGTGTGAGTTATGCTACTGCAACAAAATAAAACTTTAAAGGATTTTTACAAATTATTTTTAGGGGGCTGCAATAAATGTGGAAGGTGCTTTTTTGTATAAAATATTTTTTAATTTCAAACTTTTCTTTTGGTATTATGTGAAGATATTGTTTTTTCCTTTAAAATAAATTGCAAAATAATTGATAAAAGTTAATTGCCATTAAATGGTATGTTTCATTGTCAATGCCCTATGCATTGATAATGAAAGGACCTGTTACAAATGCTGTATTGTGGTAACGTCTCCTAGTGTCATGTTAATGGTGAGTTTTAGATTGGTACATTGTGTGGATCTGATCTGATCTTTGACTCCAGGATTATTGTGCTTAATGTCTGAAAACTGGTGGAAACAATGTCAATCAAAGTAATTGTTATATCGTATGTAGAAAATGTATTATAGAAACAGTGCAGGAAGAAACATAACTCTATAGCCAACCGAGGCACATGCCAATATTGCATAAAATTATATTTATATAAAAAAAAAATAAACTCTTCAATGTCAGTGCATGATTTGCACCATGAGCTGATATTTACCTGAGAAGAAAATGTGCGAAGAGATGAACAAAGCTGAAGTCCTTCTTCAGACAGAACCTTAAAAATAAGTTACAAACATAAACATAAAAAATATTTATCTTTTTTTAAACTTTGCACTGAGAAGCTTGTCAACAGCAACAAAGAAGCACAATCACTACATCTTAAATAGCTTAGTTTTCCTAAGTTCTTATTTGTATGCCTTCCTCTTTTTCTCATTTCTCTTTTTCTTTTATCTCCTTTCATCCCAAACTGAATTAATCCTGTGTGATATATTGCACTGTGATTTTACAAATGACTCTATGTTACTGGCAATGATCTAAGCTCAAGATGATACACCCTTTCAGAGCTGTATCGCCCCGACTCTCCAACATTGCCAGGAAGCTACTGCATCACATTTCCAGCAACATTAATACATTTTTGACATATCCTGTCAGATCTGAAAAGGGGTTAATGAATGAATAGCTATGTGCATTTACTGACCTATTGATCTGCATGGTAAAATAACACGTGCATTCATCTACAACATCAATAAAATGAGGGAAAAAAGAGAAGAAGGGGAGGGGAGCTGGGGAAATTAGAGGATGTGGATGTTATTACCTCAGCTTGATGAAAAAGATCCAGAGTTGTCTTCAACAGCCCCTCCCCTCTGGGGATTCATTAATACAAATAACAACATGGATTAGAAAGATGGACAAGGACAAACTATATTCAGTGCCAACAAAAAATGTAAACAGATCACTATAATCCTAATATTGTGTCACCATTTTGCGATCCTCAAAATATGCTTTTTAAATATTGATAGCTTGGGGATTGAGAATCTCATTAACACTAAGCCTCTGAAGAGATTCATGTAGCTGCTTAGAAGAGTTTTTACAATATACAACTTTGAAATGATTGAACCACTTCAGCAAGCTCCAGATCCAACACCATCCTCATTCATTGGAATGTGTGTAAAAAGCCTTAGAATAAATTCACATTTTACTGTAATAGCTTGATCTCACACAAAATAAAATTCATTTTTTTTTGTGTGAATACAAACTTTCAATAGAGAAAACAATCTCATGTCAAGAAATAATCAGATTCCAATCAGTTAAGTTTAAAGCTGCTGTCACGCTGTTTCTTATCTATGCTGGTGTTTTCAAGCACACCATTTGTGAAATATAAAGTCCCATGATGTCTCCTAGTATTATAAAAAGTTCTTGTATACTGGAGGTCAACTGGATGTAAGTCACAGTTTTCTGTTGCTTTATGACTAGGTACGTCATGCACAAGAAAGGATGCAGAACTCTGGACAAATCTCTGTATGAACTAACCTTGTGAAGTATTATAGAGCAAGACTAAATGCTATCACATTAGTGAAATGGACCTTTGGAGCTTGTACAAAGTTTTAACAGCAAGGATACCGATATACTCTGATCACCTTAAAAGAGGTAAGTATAAATTTAATAAAAACTTAAATGTTTAAACAAATGATTTTCTCAAAAACATTGTTATCTTAATTTGCTTTTTTGATTAGTTTTTTTTTCCTATTGACCAAATGAACTCTAACAAGGTGTGAGTTTTTCTAAATGTTTTGGATTAAAACATTTGTTTTTAGGGATTTTTATACATCTTTCTCAGCAGTCCCAAAAAATATGGGGACTGCTGTATATACTCTGTAAGTGTACTGTTCGGTACCTTGTGAACAGATACATGTTGTATGCCATACTAGCGAGGCTCTGGCTCTGTCGCACAATGTCATGTTCCTGCTCCTCCCATTTCTCCACCTCCGAATCTACATCTGACGAGAGCAGACGGAGCTCCAGTCCCAGCTTGGCCATACTCGTCTGCTCCTGCACCCACAGTGATACACACACAGTGCAACTGAAGTTATTCTAGAAATGTAAATGAGCATTTTAACTTGTTTGCGTACCTAGATAGCCTTTAATAAACTCCTGCTGTTTCCTTCAGTAAAATGCAGCTAAGCAAAATTGCTGTATTTTTGGAAAAAACATTATTCATCTCCAAGAGAGTGAGGCAAAGCCTCCTGGTGATGAATATGCTGCTGCTAGAACACACTAGAAAACATGATGTGATTAAGTGCAGCATGCAGTGAGTGCTACCTCTGCATCCAACTTGACAGCCTTGGGAGTCTTCAGATTAGCTGAGTGTTTCTGTGGAAAAAACATGGTGTTATTAATCAAAAGGCAACACACCATTGCATCAGTAAAACATTTATAAAGGATGTATAGTGTGATACACACCCCAGGTCTTGGAAGAGACAAATAGGGCTTTTTCTCACCTAGAAGAAGACATTTATTGTGATTATCTTATATTCTGATCTTGACAAAAGATTAGGGTATATGATATAGATACTGCTTTTACTTTATATCACATAATTTTATCACTATCTACCTTTCATACATTTTTATCTAGCTTCATAAAATTTGCCATATTTGTTATAAAAGATGCAATAAAAAAAACCATTATAGTGCCCATAAAGAATTTTAAGACATCGTTTTAGCTTGATGATGAACATGACCCTTAACCCCTCTGAGCGGGAGTTCAAATCACATAATGTGGTTCACGTCAAAGTCTCGACCACATTCCAGCGTATAAAGCAGAGCAATAGAGGGAGTTTCCTTTTTTGTACCTAAGGTTTAAAAAAAAAAAAATCAATGCCTACATACAGTGCTGTTAAAAGTTTTATTGCCCCTTTACAGATTCTCTTGTTTTTGCTATTTTTTAAATCAACATGTTTTTCAGATAATGAAAATTTTTTTTTAACATCAGACAAAATATGAGCAAATTCAAAAAGTAGTTTTGAAAATTTTTATTTTATTAAGAGAAAAAGAAAACAAACTAACCTGGCCAGAGGTAAAAATGTAATTACCCCCTTGTAAGTTATAAAGAATACTATGATTAACTTTTTTTTAATTTTTTTATAATTCTACTAATCATACACTGAAATTCGCCTGACCAGTAGAATCAAATCACTGCCTGACAACATGAGGTAGGCTGTAATGTCTCATGAAAACAACAGGATCAAGACATTCAAGAGCAGATGAGAAATAAAGTAATAAACATTTATCAGTCTGGAAAGAATTACAAAGCTATTTTCAAGGAATTGGGACTCAAGTGAACCACACTGAGAGCCATTAAATTTTGAAATGGAAAAAAACCTATCAAAAAACCTCCAAGAACACATGGCTGACTCATTCAGGAAGTCCCAAAGGAACCCTGTAGAACATCTAAAGCATTGCAGGTCTCACTTGCCTCAATTAAGGTCTGTGTTCATGATTAAACAAAAAGAAAGAGACTAGGCAAAAATCAAACATCTAAGAGGAAAACCACTTCTGACAAAAAAAATAAATAAATAATAAAAAAAAAAATCACAAGAGATCTTGATGAAGACAGTTG
The DNA here is from genome assembly GCA_014839685.1 of Anableps anableps. Taxonomy (NCBI): domain Eukaryota; kingdom Metazoa; phylum Chordata; class Actinopteri; order Cyprinodontiformes; family Anablepidae; genus Anableps; species Anableps anableps. The sequence continues at coordinate 15,375,253 of CM026079.1, forward strand.
GGAAAATATTCTGTGGACTGATGAGACAAAAGTTTAATGCTTTGAAATGTGTGCCTCCCATTACAACTTGCGTAAAACTAACAGCAATGGGGTGGCTTTGCAGCTTCTGGAACTGGACTACCTTATGTAATCGATGGAAAATCCTGTAAGAAAATGATCATCCTTAAAAGTATGTGACCTTAAAATTTATTTGAAGATCTACAAAATTTAATTGTGACAAAAGAGCAAAGGGGAAATACTTTTTTCAACATTGAGCATTTTCTGGATAAAGATAAAACATTTGATTTCATGAGTCTGTCCATGATTTGGGCACCTCAGATTACTGCGAGAACAAAGACACGCAGAGCAGAGAAGAAATAAATGCACAGAGGTTCAAGGGCAGTGACGATAGCTCTTTTGTACAATACTTCCCACATCATGTGATGATTCATTTTGAAAAGATATGCTCACACTGCTCGCAATGCCTCAGCTTTCATTAATATTTCTGAAAGATTTTAAGGACAAAATGATTCATCTGAGCTTTAACAGAATTTTCTTCTCTCAAGCTAAAAGAGAACCAAACTGCAAAACCATCAGATGTAGTCTGAAGATTAATTCACTGGGACAAACTTCAGGTTTAACCAGCATATATGCAAAGGCACTACCTGTTGGTCCACAATGTTTAACTGTATTTGAAAAGGCTATAATATTAAAAGATGGATTAACATACTGATCCAAAAAGAAAAAAGAACTTAGTTACCTACAGATTCTACAAATTTTTTTAATTATTTCTGAAAGAAAGACAGCAAAGAGTAAAATTGTCTGTGTTTACACTGATCATCAATTTAACGCAAGCACACCTCGTCTTCCTTCAAAGACATCATTGATCTCTTTGAGCAGCAGAGCCATGTCACAGAGCTGGGAATCCCAGGCCTCACAGAACACCTCCAGGTTCTCTTTAGCAATCTTACTTGATGGGTGAAGGGCCAACGTTTGGGCAGCTGAGATTATCTGAAAAAGAGTGAAGAAGTGGCACATAGATGAAGAATCAAAAGACAAAATATGGTGCAGTTTTTACTGTTATGGTATTTAGTTTAATCAGATGCACAAAGAAATTAGAGATTGGAATCAGCTGATTTTCACCTTGAACTGAAAAATAAAATCCTTTTTCTGAAATGTGAACCCATCACACCTGAGGACTACCATGTTTGTCATGTGTGGTTGGTTGTGTTGGACCAAAATGAAGAGAGGCAGAGCCAGTGAGTAGCCACTGAAGATTTAATTAAAGAATACAAAAACAAATCCAGAGCAAAAACAAAACATAAATCCAGGGAGCAAATGCACAGCAGGGATGAACTCAGGCAAGGCAACAGAAAGACCCAGGTAGCAAACTGGGTAGCTCACAGACAGAATAATAGAAGGAACCAGCAAGGAGTGGGGGAAAGAGAGGATCTTAAATTCTGGGGAAGTGAATGCTGGAACAATGGCTGGGGCTGATTGACTAAATGATTGCAGGTGTGGAGAATTAGCTAGAGGGGAGACTGAGGAGAGAGAGAGAGAGTGGCAGCAGGGGGCGAGGGAGAGTAAGAGGGAGCAAGAAAAAGAATCTAACAGTAACTGGGAATAACTGGACATAAGGAAATAACTGGGATAACTAAGAAAAGACTGAAATGATCAAACATAATCTAAAAGCAACTGAAATACTCAAACTAAGCACTGGACAAACCACAGGGACAAACTAGACTAAGTAAAAAAAAGAATTCAACACTAAAAATTAACAAAAGTAAGAGTCTAAAAGAAGCAGGACCTGACAATTTTTCCCACCTGAGAACATTCTTCATTGTGGAAGTTGTTACTGACTGAAGAAAACTTAAAGCTGGCTATTTTCAGTATTGCAAATATTTTTAAAAATTAAGTCAGAGGAATAAGTTGTAAGATGCTATTTAATAGTTGCTTGCTGTTATGCGTTGAGCTTTCAACTTCTATCTAGTATTAAGCGTGCTGGATTTGGAAATGTTGGTGTTTTGAAAATTAATACTACATTCACACAGAGACTGATGTTAGTATTGATAACTGGGCTACTAATCTATCTATCTATCTATCTATCTATCTATCTATCTATCTATCTATCTATCTATCTATATATATATATATATATATATATATATATATATATATATATATATATATATATATATATATATATATATATATATGCTAAATGCTAAAGGTATTTCCCACGTAGAAGTCATCTGTCTCGCAAATATTGGTACGGCTAATTTAGCATCAAAGCTCCCCCACTGCTTTATTTTTTTTGTTTGGCAGTATTTTGGGCACCAGATATCTTGTAATATTTCTGATAGAAACAACTGAGCTTAGGGACATACCAGACTCAAAAATGAATTTTTGTAGGAACTGTAAAAACTGTTGCTGTACACCTTGACTACCTAATAATTCTACCTAACAACCTGTAGTGACTCCATTCACAGCCTCCCTTACATATTTCAAAATCTGAAACGTTTATAAATATTGGTCTTCACCCTTAAATGCTGAAGATGGCATAAGATTCACAGAATTTAATGAAAAGGGATTTTTCACAGGTTTTCGAAGAAAATCTGATTATGTGGAGTTCAAAATCAAAAATATTTTGACTGTTCATACCTGAAAGATACATTTCTACACTGAAGAGATTCTGTAAAATATAGTTTATTTGCGAAACCCAGAGCCAGCCCAAGGCACAAGTGAACAAAGTCATTTGCTCCCCCCTCCCCAAACATCAGGGGCCACCCATAAAGGCTTGATTTTTAACGCAGACCAGAGATCTAAAATTTTTATATTTGCTTATTGGGAAAGAGAAATGATTAAATTTGATTTGATTGTTTCAGCACAGATACATTAAAATTGTTTAAATTGTTTAAAATATAAGTTTATAAGTTTAATTTATTTATAAAAAAAAACAAACATATAAAAACCATAAGGTTCTTAAGTTTCTTAATAATTATGTTATAATCTCATCTTATCTCATTCTCAAAAACCCGTATTGTGCATTGTTATGTCTCCTGAGCTGAATCTATAGTTATACCCCTAACCTGCACACATCTAACACATCCATCGCCTACTGCGTTGTATTTAATTGCCAATTACCCTGTGGGCCACCCCTGCATTAGCCTAGACGGACACAGACAGATATCACCAGCCCTGGCCTGTACCACAGCGTTATTGATTGGGTGACCCTTGAACTTATGAGCTGAGTCATTACTGCAAAGTCGTGTGGAGCCTGACATTAGCACCGTGGGACAGGAACAGTCCACACTGCTGGATAATTACTGCCACAAATGGTTTTCAAGAGCAAATATAATTAGATATGGGATAGGTGAACAGCATGTTCTGAATGGATTCCAGGTGGTGAAGGTACAGAGAGGAGATCTGCTTCTTTTCCTCATTGCCATCTCATTTAAAGGGTTACTTTTTACATTCCAAACAATATGTAACCATTTGAGTTCATCCTTTAAGTAAAGTGTTGAATGGACTATGAATTGTTTAAATACAAGCAAAACAAACTTTCTTCTACTGTTGCTACCACTCACACACTAATTTATAATAAAATGCAGTGAAATTGTTACACTACCTGTGGACCAATAACATGAAAGGTCTCCTCAGCATGTATACAGGTAATCTCTAATGGCTCCGTCCCCGACACATGGCACAACAGTCGGCATGTCTGGAAATAGACAAGACATGATTTTTCTGTTTTTTTATTATAATTAAAAAGTTTATTAGTAACACAGTGTAAGTACACCCTATTTCAGTTCTAAAGCTTTAAAAATCAGGACATAATACATTTTTTAGTTTTTCCTATGTGACTAAGTCTTAGTATGTTACTATTTAAAAGCAGTGTATGATAAATGATGTACAAGGCTGTGGAAGGGTATTTTGCTTTCTTGTCACACCTAAAAGTTTGAGATCATAAAACAAATTTAAATATTTCAATAAGGTAAGCTGAGTAAAAACAAAATGTAGTTTTCAAATGATGATTTAATTGATGAGGGGAAAAAAGCTGTCCACACTGACCTGCGAAACCCAAAGAACTGGTTGTGCCAGCTGTATCCAATGCTACAACGTGTAGCACCCCAAATTTCTTTTGTTTAAGTTTGAAGTGGGTTTTGGTTGCAATTTAGATGCAGAGGAACAAGGATGAAAACTGTCTCTTTGGATTATAAAGGTTGCTGACCACTACATTGGTGAAACAGGGAGTCATGGATTACTAATCAAAACATTTATTTTATGGGAATTGTTAGGGGTGTCATTAGTTAGGTGTACAGTTGAGTTTATGAAAATCTGTTTTTAAAAGATACATTTAATGTAATTTTTCAATGTATTTTTACAATGGGTACCAATAAATGTGGAGAATACACCCGTATGTACAGCTTTTGAACATAGCAGAAATTTGCTGCATATTCTGATGGCATTAAAACAATGAGTCTGACAAATGTAAAACAAACTGTAACTTTCTATGGAAGTAATAAGTTTTCCCTATGCTGCTGACCCCACCCACCTCCACCAGCTGCTCCTTCTGCTCAGTGAGCGTCCGTGAAAACTCTGCCACTGCCTCCAGGTTCCCCTCTGCACCAGCAGCTTTGAGGGCCCTCAGAGGCAGATGCTCGCCGTGAGCTTTCAGCAAGTCAGAGGCACGGCCCACCGCGACCTTATGGAGCTGGGGGGTGGGGAATCAGAGGATAAACAGTGGCGTGAGAGAAAAAGGGAGAGATGAATGTGCTTGATGAACTTGCCTGGCTGGTGTTTAAAAGTAGGCTGAGACAGAGAGATGGGCAGAAGTGACAAAGTGAGTTGACAGGAGCAGAAGAGATGAAGTGTGGAAATATTAGAAAGAGAGAAGCCAAGCTACAGGTGCTGAACAGATCACGTCTCTGTGTTTATGAAGGTCTTCAGCTCCGGAAGCAGACTGCCACTCACCTCTCGTCTCAGGTCACTGATGGTCTGGCATGTCTTCAGGATGGCCACCTCGAGCTCGTCTGTGGCCTCTTTGGCATGGACAGACTGCTGCTGTGATGACAAAGGAGGATAAACATGTGACACAAATGCAAACATGTAAATCTTCATGTTAACCTTATAGTGTGAAACAATTCAATGGAAAACAGATAAAATGATAAATGAGTGTGTTTTCAACTCTGACATTTATGATATACAAAAGGCCTGAAGCATTTCAGTTTGTAATTTTGTCCAATGAGTTAACTTAAACCAAATTATATAATCTACAAACACCACACAATTTTCAAAATTTCAGAGTAGTACTTGAAATAAAAGCAAAGCTAAAGCCATCATTCAGAATCTTAAACCTGGGCAGTATGATTACATGCAAATATTATCCTTCTATCATATAAGCGGTACAGCAGCCCTGTCTTTTCAAGTCTCCACACGACCTTCAATTGGGAAGATTAGATGAGGCACTACAGTACAATTATGCAGCTGCAGGCTCTCTGTGCACACTGCTAGAAGTTTACAGAGAGAAGAAGCTGTGGCATAAAGGCTCACTGCATTTCGCAAGTCTGTTGCTTTTTGAGGCCAAGGAGACTTCTGCTGAATGCAACAGAAAACTACGTCCTGTTTCCATATTGGCTGACAGAGCTTTGGTAAAAGAGAAATAAAACCCATTATTATTCAGGTGGGTTATTATGCCAGGAGAGATGAGAGAAGAGAAAGTGAGGAGGCTAATGAAGAGTGCGTGAAAGGATGCTGTGCTTCTGTTGATTTCAGTCTGTATACAGGCAGCTGCCACAGGAAAAAGATGTGTGAAAAATATAAATAAAGTAATCTGCACATTTTTAGTTTTCACTGACAAAATGATTAAATAAGAAATAACAGAATACTCGACACATACAAGGATGAAAAAAATATGTTCAGTTTAAAACTGAACATATGAGTCTAGAGGTCAAAAAAGCTGTAAAGTTGTCCTTTTAGATTTTTGAATGGGTGTGCATTTAAAAACAAAACAATCAGTAAATTACAGAAATAGAAAAAAAACAAAAACGTTTGATGTTCAAATATAAAATGACATAATCTAAATATAAATCAAAATAAATTGTTCCAAAATATATTCCAGCAATGCCTATCACTTTGACCTTGTAATAGGCAAAATAGTCTGGAAACTCAAACATTTTTCCAGACTTTTGACTGTGTAGAACCCTGTCTTATTTATTACAAAATATATAAAATGTTTTATCACCACTGAGCATGTAAAATAATTTTAAATAAGAACAGCTTAGAATTTTCCATTTCTTAAGCCCTGAGGTATGCAAGTTGTTTGCTTTTCTTCTTGTTTACCAGAAATACTCTGTATTCTTATCTTAAAAAAAGCTGATAGAAAGCTTAATGTGGTTTAACATGTGCAACAACTCTGTTGCTTATTATCACTGTGCAAAGTCAACAACAACACAGAAAGAGGCCTCATTAAACACACATTACTGTGAGTTATCTACAGCAACATTATATATTCAACATCACTATCAATCTATTGACAGATGATGGAAAGTGTCACCAATTTCCATAAAGATGGGTTGGGACTGAGTTCATATTATTTACTTGGCATCTGGTGTGTGTGGTGATAACAAGTTCATCTTTCAAAAAACTGAAAAATGTAGAACAATCTAAACTTTAATTTGAATTCAGTTCTTCAGAGGGAAAAGAAACCCCAAGGATTTTTTTTCTTGCTTGTAGAGGATATTGATATGACAAATAGGCCCTGTTTAACTCAGTTCTATAGGAAATACCCTTATGGTGTGACACCATGGTTTATTTCCCTGATACAGTAGGCATCACCATCATATGTAGACCCATCAGGTTGTCATAGTCGTGTATTAGGAGTTGGCCAAAATCTAACCAGACCTATATGTATAAATTACACTGTGTTGTCTGAAACTATAGAAACTATTCACAATCACAGTTCTGAAACTATAGAAAAGTTAAGGTCTGAGCCATCTGAAAAATCATTCCCAATGCTCTGACATGGAGTTATCAACCTCCCAGGTTATGTCAAGCTGTGGTTTGGAAACGGTATCAGACAATGAGCCACATATGATTGACTCTGAGCCAGAGTGATTAGAATTAAATTACATGGAGAAGTATTTATGTTTTGTAGACAGCGGCTCGACCAGGAAAGTTAGGTTCTGTCTTACCAAGACAGAATAACGCCCAAAATATAATGGAAATAGTAACTCACCTAACTTACCTATATTCGCAATCAGGGCAGTAAATATGATCTTTAATCCACCTGGAACTTTGACAAACAAGGCTGGACAAGATCCCAAATTTATCTTGCCAACAGTGGGAAGGTACAAAGTTTCTGTAAAGCCCCATTTTCAAGAACTGCAGCAAACCTTTTAGTGTGACTTTTTACACATCTTTACCAGGGGTCTCCATATTTGTGGACGGCAAAGTTTGATATGTTTTATTTTTCAAAATAGTTGCTGATGAAGAAATCTGGCTGATTCTGTTCACTGACTAGAATGATATATTACATTTTGTTTCTATGAGTAGTTTTTAATAAGACCCCCTTTTCTCCGACTGAATCCATTTGCTTTGTTTTTTCATTCATCAAACCGATATTTACACGAATGTGTTACAGCTAGGGATCTCTGTATTTTCCTCACTCGGTTTTATGCTTCTTTTTCAAACACTTCTGCAGGTATGAATGCAAGCCTGCGCCAACATACCGCCTCAATCCAGGTGTGCACCAGCTGTTGGGTGTCCTGGTGGGCCAGCTGGCACACACTGAGGATAGCCTGCCGCTGCTCATGACTGGTGTAGGGCGAATCGGTGAAGTCCTCGGTGCGCTCCACCAGGGTCTCCAGTTGACCAGCCATGATCTGTGGCGTAGAAGAGTGCAAGTTCTCTCGAAGGCACTCAACGCTACACTGCGAGGGGGGAGGGAGAGCAGTTTGTAATTAAATAACAAATAAAATGGGGCATTTGTGTAAAAAATGAGCAAAAAAAGCACTTTTTTAAACCTATGTCTTAAAAAGGAAGAAAATTAACCATCGCACTCATTATTATGAAAAAAGTAAGACTCTCAAGCTAATGCATTTTTTTTGTTTTTCATTTTTTATAAATTTTTCTTGAGCAAAAATCTGATTTTAAGAGCACCTGCTTACATGCTGAATGATGATCAGTTTACATAACTTTTACTAAAGTTACCCATTAAAATGCTGTGAACTGTGAATTAAAAGCAACAGCAGTCCCAAGGCCTGTCATTAAACTATTTTATGCTTCTCTTTCTCTTTGAGGAGCTGCCTTTAAAGTGCTTTACGTAGGTTTCTTTCTTTCATCTGCCAGCAGAGCGAGGAGATTAGCAAGTGCAATGGAGGGGTTCTGTGGTGATTTACACAACTGTAATAACAGAATTACAAAGAGAGAATGCATGCTTCACAAGTCTGATGGGTTAAGGTAGATCTGAAGCTTTGACAAACACAATGAATGCAGGGGCAGTTATTCTGCAACTGCAATCAGCCTTGACTTTTTTCATATTTTGTAACTTTCCAACCACAAAATTCAATGAATTTTACTTTTATGTTATAAAATGTTTTCACAAATTAAAGTCTAAAAACTGTTGCAAGTACTTGTATTTAGATTCCATGACAAAAAAAACTCCAACCACCTTGTACTGCAAATCCTTTGGGGCATGTCTCTACCGGTTTTACGCATCTAGAGACTGAAACTTTTGCCCATTATTCTTTGTCACATAGCTCAAGCTCATTCTGACTGGATGAAGAGCATCTGTGTGCATCAAATTTCAAGTCTTGCAACAAAGTCACAACTCGCTTTAGGTCTGAACTGTAACAGGACCATTGTAACATACAGAAATGCTTTGATCTAATCTACTCCATTCTACTCTGGTGCTTTGTTCAGGGTTGTTGTCCTGCTGAAAGGTGAATCTCTGCTGCAGCCTCTAACGGATTTTCTTCCAGTATTGCCCGGATCCCTTGACTAGTGGAAAACTTTAAACAGGACCTCTTGTGAACTCTTGTGGCTTTTTTGCAACAACGGCTTGATTCTACTCTTTCATAAAGACTAATTTTCTGGGGTCTCGACTAATACAGTATTTCCTGAACTATAAGTTTCAGTTTTTTTCATAGTTTGGCTGGTCCTGCGTCTTATAATCAGGAGCGACCTATATATGTTTTTTTTCTCTCTTCATGCCGCATTTTTTGACTGATGCATTAAATATTAACTCATTCTGACAAGAACCAAGGATTAAATATTACCGTCAGCTGCCATGAGGAAAGTTAATCGCGGGCTGAAAGCTAAACGGCCAGAGCTGAAGGAACGAGTCCACAGTTGGGTACATAAAGAACATGATGCCGGTTTTCTGACGATCTGTACTACCTCGTCAGATTGTCCTACTCTACCACGTCTAGATAGCTATGTCTATCTGTCGGTACTACCTTTCGAAACTGCTGAAACACCTATTGAGGCTTGTGAACAGTGCAGTTATGTCTCCACGCCCTGATAGTTGCCAAGGAGATGAATACGAATGACTTTGCAGGCAGGCCTACTTGGTGTTACAGCTTCATGAAACCCAACCGCCTCTCTGTCATCCCGGATTTACTGCATGCATCTCCACTCCGCCCCACTGCGCACTTCGTTGGCAGAGTCATTCCTGACCACCCTGATTTGGACCACGGACATCGGTGCATTAGAAACTGACAGTAGACTTCCAAGCCAGAGTCGACAGTTTCCGTGAGTTTGTTTAAAAGCAACTGAGCACGATGTGTCACCAGATCATATCATTAACACGGACAAGGTTCCCCTCACGTGTAATAGTTTCTAAATTAATGTGACTTATACTCCAGAGCATCTTATATGTTCTTTTCCTCTTTATTTCACATTTTTTGACTAATGCGACTTATACTCCGGAGCAAAATATAGTCCGGAAAATACAGTAGCTCTCCTGCGTATAGATTCTCCCACCTGAGCTGTGGATCTCTTCAGCTCCTCCAGTGTTACTATGGGCCATTAGGTTGCTTTCCTGATTGATGTTCTCTTTGAACAGCTAGTAAGTTTAGGTGGACAGCCATGTCTTGGTAGGTTTGCAGTTGTGACATTTCTTTTCTTTCGATGGATTGAACAGTGCTCTGTGAGATGTTGACGTTGAAACCTTGGGATGTAGTTTTATAACCAAACTATGTTTTTTAATCTTCTCCTTAACTTTATTTCCGACTGATCATGTGTTCCTTGGTCTTCATGATGCTTTGATCAGTAATATTCTCTAACAACCATCTGAGACCTTTACAGAACAGCTGTGTTGATACTTACATTTCTGTGGGCATTCAGCTGCACCAGGGGTATTCAGGGGTTACACAGTAAAGTGGTGGGAATATAAATGCTTGCCACACTTTTAAGATTTCTATTTGTAAGGAATTTTGAGAACCATTCCCCCCACTCCCCACCCCTCCCACCAAAAATGGTTTAATTCAACAGAGGTGAGTGACTTTTACAAGCCACCAGATATCAGTTGAGGCTCATTTATTTAAAACAAAATGTTTTTTCTACCTTGAAGTCTTTGATACTGTTGTAGATACTAGTAGGGAGGACCTTGTTTTCCCCACAGTTCCGCGCCTCAGTGACTATCTCGATGACCTGCTCCAGGGCACAGCGCATTCGGTGGAACACAGCGTCTTTGTTGATCCTCGCCGACTCACAGTCCGGGTGCCTCAGGCAAGTCTGCAGAGGGAATTGGATGTGAAATGTCAACCCGTGTAACCTCTTCTTCTCTCTTTTTTTATTTCTCTTTTACTTAATGTGTCTTGACTCAATTACTGCCCAGACCCAAGCATGTAGGAAACCTTGAAATTGAAGAGGCTTTAATTTTTAAGATGGACATGATCAATAGCAAATGGCCCGAGGTCATTTTTACCTTGGAGGCTGTGAGGAGCATCATGGTGCATTTCTCCAGCACTGCTCGGGCTGCTGCCATTCTTGCCTTCTTCTTCTCGTCTTTCAAGTCCTACAGCACATATACACACACACACAATGCAAACTGATGCCTTTACTTTAGACAGGACTTCTTACGACTCTCAGGGTGTCCGAGGGATATAAAGATATAATCTGGATTTTTCTTCAGGTTTCACATGTACAGTGTTGTGGGTTATTTTTTTAAAAAAAGAGATATTACCAGAATATAAAAAGAAAAATCTGTTTGTGTCACTCTGCATGTATTCTACATGGATATACACAGATTGAATTCTACAGACACAAGATTTGAAAACGGCAGCTGAATCAACTCCTCTGCAGGCACTTTGCCACAGATTACAAAGACAATGTGATTATCTGTCATTATTTTTGCCTCTCCGCTCATCTGGTTTCAATAGCTGAAGATGTTTTTTTCATTTAAAAAAAAAAAAGACACGTGCTTTTCCATGTGTGAACATGGGGAGAGCATGAGTGGGTGTAAATATGACAAAAAAAGTGGCAAATGAGAAGAGGAAGCATTAGGAGCGACGTGATGTGCGTTTCAAAACCTGAGCCCTCGATGAAATTCAGACAGACGGATGGCGAATCCTCCCTCCCTGTCTGAATATCGCAGCCGCTGCATTTCATGTCGACTTCTGCAGGCAAAGCGCTTTAGCTGCAGAGGCTGAATGTATACATCAAAGTGGGATTAGCAGTCCTCTGACAGTACAAAGTTTAGAACCCCTAAAGTTGGATGGTGTTTTTGAAGCTCTGAGTGCATGTTTTGCTAAACAAAACATGCACTCATGCATTCTATCAGCCAGGCTGATAGAATGCACCACAAGAAAGCACAGGTCAGCTTGTTTTGAGTCTGAATCGTGATGTAAATATTCTTTGAGAAGCGTGAGTCACAATTGACCTGTGCATTGCTTCTAAAGGCTGGCAAGGCAAATAAATATGGATAAGCAAAGAAACTTTGTAGAAAGAAGCAAGGCCTGAGAAAGCCTTCTTATTCAATTGTTCAGATATTTTTAAAATATGTAAATATTTCATGGTTGGATTATTGATTTGTTCATAGTGTGCTGCACTTCACTGTCCAGCCACTGCTTCTTTCAAAGTCCACTGTTATCACCTTTTCTCAGAGATATGAATCTATGAAAAGCCCAGTTTGGTGCATAGCATTCACATGAGGAAACTAAAGGTTTCTCAGTCTTTACTTAAAGTACTTTATTTAAAAAAAAAAAAAAAAAAAAAAAAAAAAAAGTAATTTAATAATTGCATTGCAACTCACATTCTGTCTGTCTCCTGTGAGGTGAGCAAACTCCACCATCTCGTTGCCAAACTGGCTGAAAATCTGCACAAACTCCTGAAAGGTGCTGACTCTTTCCAGTTTGTCAAGTGTTACAAGAACCTGAAATAAGCAAGATGTTCAAAGAGGTGATATGATTAGTTCATATGTGTTTTGGAATTCGTCTTTATTAGCAAATGCAATTTCAAAACAGTTGAGAACATGTTATTCAGTCCTCACATAGTATAAAAACATCCTTAAAGATTAAAAGTTGGACAGTGGTTGTGCAACATACAGTGCCTTGCAAAACTGTAAATAGCTATTGAACATATTTCACTTTTTCTCACATTACAATCACAAAAAATTATGTTTCAAAGCTGCAGTATGCAACTTTCCCAACCTAAAACAACCAATCACAGCCAGGAGGAAGGTCTTAGTACTGTCAGTCAACTTCACTTACTCGCTGCTAAATGTGCTAATGGCGGGGAAACAACTTAGTGCTACAGGAAAACTGTTAATGACATTGGTGGTCATGCTAACTGGCCTGAGTATTTACTACAGTCTCTGCTAGCTGCAGCGCAGCAGAGAGCAAGGGGTGAAGGGAGGGGGATGAGCAGTGCCACTCAGACGGTGATTGACAGTGCTAAGACTCACCTCCTGGCTCTGATTAATTGTTTCTAGATAACACTGGGAGAAGGCAGTGGAGCTTGATTTTTTCACAGATTATCTGTCTCATACCATTCTGTCACGACATAGTGACAATTTCAACAAATATGTAGAAAAATATTTTTTATAAAAGTTACACATTCCAGCTTTAACTAAGTTATGTGACAGATCAACACAAGGTAGCACCTAATTGTAAATAAGAAAGAAAATGATCCATGGTTTTCAACACCAACAAAAAACAATAAAATCTGAAAGCAGAGAACTGACTGTCATAAATAAAGGTAAGCAGAAGTTTAAAGCAGGGTTAGGTAATAAAATAATCTCCCAAGTTTAGAAGGCTTAATGGGGCACTGTTTAAACTGTCATCCAAAACTTAAAAGAGTATGGCACTGTTGACAGTCTACCAAAACATGGCCATCTACTTAAACTGACAAGCTGTTCAAGGAGAATATTACACAACCAAGAGGCCTATGCTAACTCTGGAGGAGCTGGAGAGATCCACAGCTCAGGTTGGAGAATATGTCGACTATTCTGGATAACTATTTGTTGTGCAATTCACAAATCTGCCCTTTGTAGAGGAGTGGTAAGAAAAAAGCTATGATTGAAAGTCAAATCTGCAGTTTGCCGCAAGCCATGTAGGGGACACACCAAACCTGTGGAAGAGTGCTCTGATCAGATGAGAACATAACTGAACTTTTTGGCCAACATGGAAAATGCTATGTGTGATAGGAAACTAACGCTGCTCATCAGCCCAAACACACTATTCCTACTGTGTAACACATTAATGGCTACATCATGCTGTCGGGGTTGCAAAGGTCTGGTAGTGAGCCATTAATTTTATTCAGGTATGTTGGAAAAGTGCATCTAAAAGTTGTAGGAAACTCCCAACAAGTGGAGTTGGAGATCCATGGATCAGATCAAGGCATATTCATGTGTTAAAATGACCTATGTGAAGCCCTCCAGACTAGCGGCAGCAGGAATTAGCAAACACCTGGTGGAACTGTGGTTCTGCTGAGCTTATCAAATAAACTACTTCTCAGTCCAGTGCTCTTAAGAATGGTTGTAAACGGTATAATGGACGAACACTATTGTGATGATGTGCTCAAGGCGGAGTGTCGGAAAGAGTAGGAACTTCTTAAAGAGACAGAAGCCAATTTCAAGGCGTTAAATTGCGAAGTCAAATTTCTTTTAAGTTATGTTTAATATATGCGTTTTTATAACAACCGTAGGTAACATAGTTGATTGTTCTATAAAATGGCACTATGTGCCTGGAAAATACATAATACCCCGCCTTTAAAGTTAGTGGTTGTAACCTGAATATGGCAAAACCTTGACTGTATCATGCTTACATTTTTTCTTTTGATTGCTAATGTCATCATAAAATCATAAATAAATGGGCGCTGGGTGGTTCAGTTGGTGGAGCTTGTGCACCATGTGCAGAGGCTGTAGTTCTCAATGCAGTTGTCCTGGGTTTGATTCCCAGTCTCGGGCCATTTGCTGCATCTCTTCCCCTTTGCTCTAATCCCTAATTCCTCTCCATTTACTGTTAAATAAAGGTCGCTAGAGCCTAAAAAATTAGTTTAAAAAAATCCTAAAGAACATATTCAAGTTAAACCAAAAAGCTATATTTTGGTTAATAATAGTCTATGTAAGCTGGTAAATTAGTTGTTGAGGATATGCTAGCTGGTAGGACCAATGCAGCAGCAGCAGCTTTTATCTGTGCTGTATAAAGAGGAGGAAGAGATCTAATTGTGTTTGCCAGTAATGGAGAACAGAGGGCTGTCGACTGTCTGTCCGAACAAAGCAAACCAGTCATGATTAGGCCCTTGTTTCCATTCTTGGCCCAGTCTGAAACGACATCCATATCACACTGTCTGGCTAAGAGCACAGCCAGGTCTGAGAGAGAGACATAGTCTCTGGCTGGGTGTTTTTTATGTGGTCTCTATAAGTGCTGCTTCCCTTCAATTACATCCAGAGTACTCTTTCAGAGGGGCTGCTGTTTACTTATCAGTAAAATAAAGGACTCAGGAGTGATTTTCCTTATGTATGAGACTGAGGAGATTTTACTGACGTTGTTCAAGGTAGTGCGTCTCATTTCAGGCAGTTTTACCTTGTTGCGTGATGTGATTATCTGTTTGATGACGATACGATCAGCAAGGACGAGGACTTTAGTGACTGATGAGAGGAGCAAGCGGGCAGCCTTTACCATCCCAGTCCTGTCACTGAACACTGTGACACGCCCGTCTGTTTGAGGCTGCATGGCTGATCCTACATCTGTCAGCTGGGCAATAGCATCACCTAGAAAACAACGACAGTGAGACCAAATTAAGTTCACTGACAAGAATAGAATAGAATAGAATAGAATAGAATAGTCATTTATTTGTCCCTCAGTGAGGAAATTTCCAACTTATATCAAATGACTATCTAATTAGTTTCATATGTTGTAGTAGAATATGTATAAAATTGCATGTGCATCTCAGTAGTCTATCTGAGACTCAGACCTTCTTACTCCAGACTCTGCGAAATTGATTTCCAAATAAAATGCAAAATTCACTTTCATCTGAAAAGAGATCTTTACTTTACAATTATCTCAAGATTGTATTTATCCTTGATGCTTGCACACCTTTTTCCACCAAACTTTTTTCCTCCACTCATCTTCACATTAGTATGCTTTTATACAGCACTCTGTGAACTGCCAGCTTCATTAGCAATGACCATTCATGGCTTATCCTCCTTGTGGAGAGTGTCAATGAATATCTGTATGGACTACAGTCCAGCAAGGAGTCTTCCCCCTAATAGTGTTGGCCATTTCATATAATCTAATATTCTGAGAAACTGAATTTTAGTTTACCATCAAAAGTACAGAAACTAATACTTGAAATGTATCCCTCTCTGTGTAATTAATTTATACAATATGAATCTCACTTTTTGACCGAATTACTAAAATAAACAAACATTTCAATACATTTCTAATTTACTGAAATGCACCAGGAGGTATAGATGAGAGCCTGTGTTTTATTTTCTTCCACAAACTTGAATCTGAATCCAAATTTGAGCTGGAGAATGTTCTAAAAACACTGATCTCATCTCAGTTCTCTCTTTTCTAAAATGTGTAATTTTACAAAGCCGACTAACTGTAGGGTGTAAAGAAGTAATTGGCAAGGAAAAAAAAATGCATGTTTCCAGAATTTCTTTTTTCAGATCACAGTTAGATATATTGCATAATTATATCTTACATAATTCCCAAGAAGAAAATTTCAATAAAACATGCATTACTTGTTGAAAGTCCCCCCATCTTACTTTTGAACGATCAGATCAACCTGATCATTTCACACATGCATCAGTCCTAAAATGAATCGCACAATCAAACTGTGCTATGATTTGTATATTAACCTCAGCAAATTCATATGAAAAGGATGAGATGAGGCCTGAATGCTTTAGCTGACTCATAAGGAGGCATATTAAAGCACAAATTTACTTTGTAATACAGAGTGATTTTGCAGTTCATGATTTTGCACTTCTACAGGACATGTTAAAAATCAAAGAAACCTTAAAACTTGAAAACTACAATGTAACTTTTGAGTTGTAAGATGAGACATTCACTCAGCATTCTTATCAAAACTGTGCAGCAAGACAGCTTATGATTTATAAGTTGGTGCAGTAGCACTTTCAGACTGCTAACTTATAAAGCCAGTCCATCAGATTAGGAGGGCAAAATCTGTCATCATAAATAACTTTAGAACTCAAATGACATGGGAGACAAAAATCGAATATAAAGAACCTTTGGAAATATTTTTTTACTATATTTTTACTATGTTTTTACTATTTTTTTAATGCGGCAGAAGTAGAAGAAATAGAACAAGCTCTGTGCTAGGATGCTCCCTCGACCCATTGCAGGTGGTGAGAGACAGAAGGACTCTAGCTAAAATAACGTCACTGATGGACAATGTCTCCCACCCCATGCATGAAGCTGTTGCTAAGCTGGAGAGCTCCTTCATTGACAGATTGGTGGATCCTAGGTGCACCAAGAAGCATTACAGGAGATCCTTCCTCCCAGCAGTTGTCAGACTCTATTATCATCATTGCGCCCAACAAAATCAATACGTTTATATCAATTCTAGTATCTGTGCAACTTTACCATTTTTCTATTGTCACTAATTGTAAATATTTTGTATTTTTAATGCTCAGAGACATACACATCTTGTACATTTTTAAGTCGTACATTCCTCTGGACTGGAGTATTTTTTACAACCACACAGCATTCATGTTGAAATTTTTCATTACACTTTGCCTTACACTTTGCTGGTATTGCACAGAAACTTCCCCATTGTGGGATGATAAAAGATATTTCTATTCTATTCTATTCTACTGTACTATAATGTGTGATTTTCTACCATTCCTCACTAGCTTTAAGGTGGGTACATTTAAGGCGATTTGTACTCTGAAGTCTGAATTTCTAAATTCAGAGTCAAAAGAAATCTACTGTAGACCCCTAGAGTTGAAATCCTAACCTGGACAGACTGAGGTCCCTGAGCAACCAAAAATTAAATCCAATATGGCTGAAGCATATATAAAATGCAGAGAAAGTTGCAGAAATAAACTGTTAACTTGGACTTCTGTGAGTCTATACCTCATTAAATCAATCATACAACTTGCACTGTGCAGCATCATTTGTTAATAAGTTCATTTAGTGTTTGAAGGCATAGAGTGAGGAGAATACAGTTATTAGCTTGTTTTGTTAACTGTTGTTAGCTTGAATACTTAGAACAATGAGAAAACATGTTGTTTTTGAACTTGCAAACTGAACAAAGTTTAGTTGGATTTAATAACATTCCCAGGTCAGATTTCTGAACTCCAGGATTAATGGAATGCATCCTTAGTTTTGAGTCATTTCTCTGGAAGCCAAAACCAATGCAGTTATGTGAGACAACACTGTTATGTAATGCAATGCCAGTCTACCACTTCCCACCTCTGGGAGTATATTTACAATAACAGTGGTAATTTGACCCAAACAAAACTGCATACTTTGTTGGAGATGATTTTTCATGCTAAAAACTTCAAAGCTAAGGTAAAGCTTGCAAATATACCAACTTTACTGAAATTTATAAACAAGCGATCAAATGTCTCTGGGGGTTCACTGTTTTCTTTTTTCTCATTTCCTTATTTTATTCTAAAAAAGAGAAAACATTAGATGCTTCCATTAAAGAGAAAACAGACATTGGAATCAGAATGAGGAGAAGAATCTGAAAAGGAAAGACATCTGATAGTAGGAGAACGAGGACACACGCTGATATCACATAGTGCAGCTCGATTCTCTTCTTGGTTTCACTGGTCCTTTTAGGAGGCAGCCCAGACAAAATGATTGTATCTGACAGACTGCTATTCAGGGCCAGCTCCGTTAACAAGTTAAACTTTGTGGCTGAGCTCGTAAGAGATCATGTCCAAGTTCCTTGACTGTGATGTAGTAGTGAGCTAAAAGCCAGTCTACTCCGTGTTCTATATTTGTAGAATATAGGGGTTTGAAAAAAGAAACAAAGCAAACAGAATGAGCCCTTCATCATAATTTGTCTTGAATTAAAATATGTATCTGGTGTGATGGTAGTTACATATTCTCTATATATCAGAGTGATTACTCAAAAAGTAACCTGACAAATTAATTTGGACATTTCTGTAATGTGTCTAACCTCATTTGTTGAACATGTGTGTCTAATAGTTTTTTTAGTCAAATCAGTGTTTTTATGAAAAAATTTGTGATACCATTTTTTTTGTCTATAGTAATATGTTTTGTTTTACACAAAAACTATTACATCATGTTACAATTTTTTGTTTTAACATTTATGTAAATATGGTGCAGTTAAACTCAGTATTTCTGAAGTCACCATTGTCAAGGACATTGTTAAGGACAATCAGTATTTGTTATACATTTACCTTAATTAAAAAAAGACATATTGAAACAGTTTAAGTATTAAACAAATATCCAAGACACTACTCCCCCCCACTTCCTTCACTATGCGAATGGGAAAAGGGAAAGATTTTGCCCTGCAGAAGGCCAAATTCCTTAGTTATAACAATCAAGAGCTCAAACATCTGTCTAGAAACATAAAGCGGAAAATGTTTTCAGAGTTTTTGTTTTGTTTTGTTTTAAAAAGAACAAAGCTTATGCCTTTTGATCACAGAACATGTTTAGAAAAAAAAGAAGTCAGACAGCAGAAAAAAAAATTATAATTAACAATGTTTTAAAGTTCTTTTCAGGGCCAACCCAAAGACAGAACTCTAAATGCATCATTGTGAAAAATGGAGTAAATTTGTCACAGCAGGCACCAAACATGCATGGATTTACACATGCATGAACAAGCAGCTTTACCTTTGCACACACAGATTCACAAGAACATTTTCTCATCAGCCAATGCAACTCCTCCCGACAGCAACCTCTTTGTCAGAGTTTTAGCTGTCATTACAAATCAGCAGTGTGAGAGGATTAAATGCTTTACTACACTAGCTGGTTCCCCCAGTGTTAACCTATTGTTATAATGTTGGGTTTAAATTCTTTAACCAGTGTGACACTGTTTGCCGCCAAACTGGAAACAATATCATGCTGTTTCTAGTTCATGGGCAGACTGAAAAAAGTTACACCTAAATATTCAGTTGCAAAATCTGAACTCTGAATCTTCACAAATGCTAACTCATTACTAAATAATGTAATAAAAGAGAGAACAAAGCTTAGTTTAAAAGGTTTCTCTATGTTTATCTTGAAAATGACCTTACATTACCTTACATTAGACAACTTTACAAATAAAACTTGGAAAACCATTGAACTTCAGAAATTTTTCAGAGCACCTAATGACAAAAAAAATGCAAAAAAAATGGGGTAAGATTATTTTACCTACATTATTAGACAAAGTAGAACTTTTAAACAACTGAGCCACAATTTTTTTCAAGTTAACTGAGGATTATTTAGTGCTTTCCAGGGATCTATCATAAGAAAAACATACTCTGGATAGGATAAGTTTGCATTTTAGTGGAGATGCTTTTTAAAGGAAGTGGAAAAATGTAAGAAAGGAAGAGGCAACACAGTGGGCAAGTGCAGTGGTTGCTAAATATTTTTCCTTGCAGCTTCCCTTTTTGCACCAGCAAAAAAAACAACTACTCCACCCCAACTTCCTGCTGGCATCCATGTACATCCCTGTACAGACAGCGGTCCTTGTGCATGTGTGCATAGAACTACAAAGTATTATTTCTTTTTTTTCTTCATATAAAAAATGCCATCTTCATGTTTCAAAGACATAATGTTCAAAGAAAATAATGCTCCCTCATCACCTTCCTACAGATTCAGAACATATTGCTCATCAGATAAATCTGGCAGCCAAAGATCTTTTCAACAAGTTGAATAATGACGCCATAAGTGCCGCAGCTCTCCCATGCCAAGTAAACTCTACAGCTGTGCCACTGAAACAGAATCAGTGCAGCAGTGACTCAAAGATAATAGTAATAACCCACTACTGACTTTAAATAATCTAATCCTGTACTATGCAGATCATTCACTCATTATGAGAAAGTCAAGTGCTATAAACTGTGAATTCCAGTGTTGTTCTCAGTATACATGTGCTACTCTGAACAAGAGCACATCAAAACAACACTAAAATGTGATTTTTTTTTTCAAAATGACAGCGAGCATGGCAAGATAAGATTAAACGTGACAACAACTTTAGGATTCCTTAATGAACATCAATGTATGAACAAACTGATTGATTGGGGATATAGGACCAGTTTATTCACACAAGATCCCGCAAGTCCATCCATAAATACCAAAAAGTCAAGGTCTATGTGCCTTGACTTTTTTTTCAATTTGGCTTGCTGATCCCAACATAACATTTTTTAAGTTATTCCACTGGTTTGCAAACAATATTGAAGTCAGGACAAGGCATCACCTTGCTGATGTAATTGTTGCAGGTCTGTGAGTTACTGTTAAAATATTTCTAATTTAATAAACACACTTTAGGGGGAAATTCTGTGTGAAATGGCAGTCTTTGATGCAACCAAAGTTTTTAACTAAACTTTTGATCATTTGATTTTGTAGATGTAAAATGATTTTGCAAACATGCAGAAAATATTGACAGTGACATTAAAGACATTTTTCACCTTTTCCTTCAGTTTCATGTAGCAGGGATGTTTACTTGTTTAATTTAGATAAATGACATTTTTTTTTAGTTTTGCATTACTTTTTATTGTTACTGTTTAAAAATGAAATACTATTAGAACTATAATCAGTTGCTGTGCTTTTAAAAACTCTGTTTTTTTTATTGTCCATAAAACACAACATCCAAGATGCTTCACAAAGACCCAAGCAGAAGGCACTAAAGGTAAAGAAAGAATATTTCAATGATCAACAACAATCTATAAGCACCAAGAATCAAATTTACCTGTAATTTAGATATTACAACTGTGCAATGGTGGCATTTGGAAGTTTTATTTGTATTCACAACGGGTAGAAGAAAATGACACAAGGTAGCTAAGCTAACTGTCTGCTAAAGCAAATTAAGTTCACTTGAAGGCAGATGCTTGTATTCTTGAAAATGATCTACTTTATCTATTTAGCTTGTTACCAGCTTGTCATATTTCTTGGATTACCAGCAGCCAGGGGTCTGCCTAAACTCTGCAAGACAGACAAAATATTGATACAAGGCTTCTGGCCAGAATGATTTTGAAAAATGTTGGCTTTATAGAGCAAATACAGCAAATTAAATGAAAACAACCTCCTCCAAGTCTTAACAATAGGAGCTTTAAATAGAAATGTTGTACTCTGAACACTTAGATGTAGTAAAATACTTTTTACTTTCAGTATGTGAATAAACTTGTTCTTATATTTAAACAAACTTTCTTTGGCTAGTCAGTCTGATTTATTTAAGATGGTGCTAAATCTGCCAGTCCTTGCCTCCCATATATACGAACCTATAAGTTCTGATGAGACAAGATCAAAATGCATTTTACAGCTACTTATATAAGATCTGCTTACAAAGAAACATCCAATACAAATGCCTTGGTTTTATTTTTTCCTCAATTTAAATCTAACAGGTTGACAGATATTTTTTAGGTAACAACCAGTGTCCAATAACCTTCAATTAAAGCCCATTATCCATGTAAGGACAGATTAATTCCCTCTTCTACACAACACCCTTGGGTGCTGCTGCTGCTGCTTTTTTTCTAGCCTTTATCCCCAACTCAATAACTGCAATGTCTTTAGAGCACTCTGGAGGTCTTCTGGTGTAATACTGGGTGACAGCTCAGTTGTCCAGACTAATCGAAATCTGCTAAAATTTGATAACAGTGTGAAGCCTGAAGGTGATGTGTCTGAAGCTTTATAAAACTGTCACACTTTGGCTTAACAAAAACACTGATGAGCAACTCTCAGCTTACTGAATGGTTGGCTCATCACAAACTGTCTGGAAAAGCCCAAATATCATAAGCCCATTTTGTGCTTACAACAAAAAGATATAGTGTTATCTAAAAAGAAGCTTTCTTAGTATTTTTTTCTTGCACAGCAAAGTGTCATCTTGAAACAAAACAGAAAACTGTTTGCCATTGTATGAAGTATAAATTCAACATTTAGGTAAAATTTTCCAAAGGAATCCTACCTGCTCTGCGTGCCTCAAAGCATGCCTGACCCATCTCATCCTTCAGCTCCTGGTTTTCTGAGGCAATGGCCTCCCCAACAGCAACAAAACGCCCCACTGCCACGCTCACTGCCTGACCCACGCGGTGAATTGCTGCCAAGGTCCGCTCAGATTTCTTTGGCTTGTCTTTGTGGTTAATCAGCGTAGTGATCTGTAGAAATTTTAGGAGAAAGACAAAAAAAAAAAAAAAAAAATCTGGAAATTTTTATAAAATAACCTTCATTCTTGAACAGAGAAAGCAGCTCAGTGGTACATGATTTCGTCAGTCCTAAAGGACGGCTATTGGTCATTTAAACTACAGCAGAGTGGAATAGTATATTAAATCAATGATCCATTCTTTTATATAATATCAATATTTACTGTACATTTGTCAAACTACGGTCATAACACCAGGCTTAGCTACAGGAGTCCTAAATCATTGATGATTTTTCTTGTACAAATTCAACTTATCTGGACTCATCTTTAAAGACTTCTCTGTCTTTTTCAGTAAGATTTTCTGGCATATTTTTTCTAAATCTGCTTTAAATATAAAGCCATAAAGGAAGGAAACAAGGGATGAAAAGACAAAAAGACAAGACTGAAGGACACAAGGAATGTAATAAGGAAGGACACACAGAGAATAAAGGTTGAACAAGGAAGGAAGGACATATGAAAAGAAAGAAAGCGAAACAAGAAAGAAAGGAGGAACACGATTTTCATACTATGGGAAATGCCATATCTGGAACTACAAGTATTTTCCCATACTCCTATTTCCTGATTCACTGTATACATCCTCCAATAAAGGATAGATTAAAGTAAAAATTTCCATTTGTCACATACTAATGACTTTTGTGTTTTTATGAGTTTATATATATATATATATATATATATATATAGTATATATATATATATATATAGATATATACACAACACAGTTTTTATATATATATATATATATATATATATATATCTATACTATATAATATATCTATATATATATATATATATATACACAACACAGTTTATATATATATATATATATATATATATATATATATATATATATAAACTTTGAAGATAAATTACACATATTTAGAGAATCTGTTTTTGTCTTCCTTGTGTAACTGATGTATCTTAAATGTAAAACTGTCTGTTGGTAAAGTTTCATGATCAAAAATTTAGAAAAAGGTTAAGAACTAAGAGGTTTACACATGAACAATTACATCCCATAGTATTTCAACAGAAAAACTGTTAAAAGGATAGACACATTTTTTGGGTCTTCTATACAGTCCTGGGTATGTATGGTGGAAACAAACTCACATATGTCCCTTTGGTAATGGGTGTCAGTTATAAATAGATAAAGTCAGTCATTAAATATTTATTGGCTGCTTCTTCTTTTCTCCAGCTGTTGTTATTGTGAGTCTGAATGAATGTGTGTATGTGATAAATCATTTAGTTCAGGAGGAGGTGGGTGGTCAATTTAATTGGCACATGACTGTAGGTGGTCCACGAGGGGAATCAGTGACAACAAATTATCTGTACAGAATGACACATTTAAAAGACTGGTTCTTGTTGAAACCTAATACGTCTGGTGCAACTTCCTGTTTTATGACTTATCATGGTGTTAAAAAGTCAAAGGTTTGCCAGACTTTCCTTCAAACATTTCATGTTGTTCAAACTGAGTTTCAGGGAAGCAACAGAAATGTCTTAGGGCATGTGCAAGCAAAGTAACTCTCCCTTGTATTGTTGCATGCAGTCAGTCAGCTGTGTATGATGGCCAAAAGAGAGAAATTCCTTTAATTTAGTTTAAAGAATTGATTGCAAGGTTTTTAGATAGCAAAAACCCCAAACAGTCATGATTTGTCTTCCAGAACAGAACCACCCACTTGGTGTTACAGCACATAGCCTTGGCAATTAAACCAACAATAACTTGCCGGGCTCCCAAACATACTTGGTAGAGAAAAAAAAGTATGGAAGTACTAAGTATACTAGCTAAGTATGGCAGTAAATAAGTAGTACTCTGAAAAACAGGTGCTTTTACTGTGACCCTATAAATTAATGTAGCTGGTAATAATTGTACATGTTTTGGTTAGGTCATTCACCATTGTGTACATTTCTTCTGCTAGTCGGCAGGTAGTCTCTTACACACTGTGGTTTTCTCACCCTATTGTTGGCATGTCTGGGTGAAGCTGTGGGAAAGATTTAACATAAATGTGGCTTCCGTTGAATGACAGAATGCTGTAATCTCACAAATAGGTAAAGTCATTTTTACTGCATATCTCAGGTCTGGAAAGGACTTGGGTAAAATCAATCCCTTGTTAAGACACTACCTTTTCTTCTTATAAATCGATTGTCACTGCATCCAATTCACAATACCCACTCCATATAGATTATTGATGGCAGGATAAAAATGGCCCCTATGTGATCGTGTGTAAAAGAGGAGAGAGTGAATTAAGAAGCTGCTGTACTTAAGCAGCTGTACTTTTAATGCTCTTTTTGTCTAAAAACCTTCCTGACACTATACGTGATGGTCTCACACAATCTCTAACAAGGTGACATATGTTGTTACATGTCAAACAGCTTTTAATGCTTTTAGTTCTACATTCTGTGGCAACATGACAATATATTCTAAAGTGCACATTAGCCCCTTCTTTTAATCTGTGAAATATTATTTTACTAGTCACTTTGCGTTTTATCTCTTCTGTTTTTGAATTACCTATTGGTGCAAGGCATGAGTTTTTAACAACTCAAGAACAAAAATTAGATTATGACCATTGGTTTCTATGTCTAGCAGTCACATCCAAAGGATGGATGGATGGATGGATGGATGGATGGATATTCCACAAAAATGGGTTACCCCATCAAGAAACAGATGGCACTCACCTTTTAAACAAAAGTAAGACCTAGAAGGTTTTTGCAACATTTAAAATATGTGGTTGAGAGGTAAAAGCAAGGAATGACGTTGAATTGACCTATAAAGTATTTTGACTCCTGGATGCTTTTATCCATTCATTCATGCATGCCTGAAGGCAGAAAAGGAATAGCAAATTTGGAATGTATGGGGAATGTTTGAGAATGAAGCAAACTCAAGAGCAGGAGGAGAAAAAATAAAGTAAGGAGATGGAGTAAAAAGGGACACAGTAAGGTGATAAAAGGTAAAAGTCAAACCAAGAGATACCTGAGTACTGATCTCTCTTTAAGAAAAAGTTACTGAACAGTAGTGGTCCACACCCACTCTGCTTAATGCTCACTGCCTTGCATGTTTTAGATGTTTTCAGTTTCTCTGCTTTAGCTTGTTGTAATTAATATAAATGACCCATGTGCAATGCTTGGGGAGTAATTTAATTTTTTGAATCATGGGAAGAAAACTCATAACAGCCATGTTTTTTTGGTTTTTTTTTTTTTTTTTTTTTTACATCTTACATGGATTGGATTGCTTTGTGTGGAAGACAGCTTCTAGTGTTTTAGAAGCTGTCCACAAAATGCCAGTTTTCCCTTGGTTTCTGTGTATCTTTCTTCCAACCTCTGCTTTTGCTTACCAAAAATACTGTTTACATGAGGATGTGCTTTGCAAAGGCAGCAAAAGGCTTTGTACAGACGAAAATTGTACAACAAATTTTGTTGACGCTTTCATAATTAAAGTTATCAAGGTCTTTTACTTTTCAAATTTATACATAATGCTTGAAAAATGTCTTATCCCAACCCATTTTCTAGTAACCTTTACATTCCCTCATTCTACTTTGGTACTCTACCAGTCAATACCTAACAATTGAGCTCTCATCTCTGACATGCTTTGTGTTGAAGACAGCTTCTGTTTTTTTAGAAGCTGTCCACAAAATGCCAGTTTTCCCTTGGTTTCTGTGTATCTTTCTTCCAACCTCTGCTTTTGCTTACCAAAAATACTGTTTGCATGAAGATGTGCTTTGCAAAGGCAGCAGAAAACATCTTTTATGTAAAACAGCCATGTTTGGGTGGACAGAACCTAACGAGTGGTGGATATATAAAGTGATGAAGTGGAGGAAGAGAGACAAAAAAAATTTTCCAAAGAGAGAGCAGAAAGCAATGACTCTGGGATTACCTCCGTTAGGGATTACTAGGTTTGGTACATTTACTGGGCCATGCAAACAGGAACAGAGTCGGGTGGAGAAAACATAATATTGATACAGTGCCATCACACTGGGGAGGGCTTTTAGTGTTTGTGCATGCATCAGTGGAACTTTGTGGAAAGGTGAAAAGTGCACATTCCTTTTACATATGTCAGCGGAGAAAAAAGAACAACTTTACAATCAACAAAGTTTAAATGTTGAGTTCAGAAAAAAACTTTAACAATGCCCCACTGAATCTTTTGTTATTCGAAAAACTAAAATTGTTTTAACAACCAGGCATCAGCTGCACAATCACACCTTGCAGAGACAAACATATTACAATAAGACTGCAACATGGATCAGAGTAACACATGATTTATATTTGCAATTCTCAACTGAAGTTTAGAGTTGCAAAAGGCTTTGTACAGATGAAAATTGTACAATAAATTTTGTTGATGCTTTCATAATAATTAAAGTTATCAAGGTCTTTTACTTTTCAAATTTATACATAATGCTTGAAAAATGTCTTATCTCAACCCATTTTCTAGTAACCTCTACATTCCCTTATTCTACTTTTGTATTCTACCAGTCAATACCTAACAATTAAGCTCTCATCTCTTTGTTGTGCATAATAGGGAAGACAATTACAAGGCCATAAGAAAAAGCCTCAGTGTGCCTCACTGTGAATAACAACATGCTAACCAAGTCCACCCACTGGTGAGCAGGAAATTTAGGCCAACACCTCAAGGACACAGTGACTGACTATAAATCTGAGGGGAACAAAAGGTGGAAACATTTGTGGCTGCCTCCCATGGCTACAGATGGAGTTTCACTGAATGGCCATGTTAGGAGAAAGTTTGATGTTATCACAATCATTCTGTCCCACAGCCAAGTTTTTTTTTTCTACTGTTCTCATTCTTAATTTTTAAATGCAGAGAATTTCATTTTGTAAAAACATTTTTTTTTCCTAAACATAATTTCTGAATCTTTTTTTCTCTGCTTACATAGTTGTTACAGTTGTATCATTTGAGAACTGCAAGGAATCCCTCTTTCAACAAGAGCCAGCAAGAAAAAAAACTGTGTGAGTTTAAACGAGCTGAACCGAGAGGCCCGCTGGGACTTTTATTAAACACACATTGTAGATGTTCATTACAATAATTGCTTGTTTGGTAAGTCCTGTGTTGGTCTGCTTGCTTGTCTCATTTGTTTCACTGATTGTCGTTAAGCTCTACTTGGCTCACAGACAGAATCATTGAGTAAAGCACTGGTAGCTGTATTTTTTTAAGAGCATAAATACAAAACCTAAATTAAAATTATAAAGAAATACAAGAACATTTAGGTCTTTTAATGTTGTATGTGTGAATAAGGGAATATCAAGCAAAGTAACACTACTCCATCTAAGATGACAAGATGGCTCATTTTTGTCCTTCTTGTTGCATCTTTGCAAAGGATATACCGATATCAGCTGTTGATGAAAAATAACAGTTTTCAGGAATTTTCAGTCCTGACCAGTTGGTCCTTCAGCGTAATTGACTAATTGTTTATTAGTCAATTACGCTGAAGAACAGTGGAAGCTATAAGAGAACAAAACATAGTTTCCTACATTTCGTATCAGAAAGGTGTTTAAAAAGTAAGCCAAAGCAAGCACAGAGAAAAGTGAGACTTTCGGGAGATAACAGAAAGGTTAACCTAAGTACATAAAAGTGTCTCTTTTATATTCCATTGGCTATTCAAAATCTATTTGTATTGAACATTGGAAAAGATGGCAGCCTTTTGGAAATCTCAGAATACAACGAAGGATCTGCATATAGAGACTTCAGTTTTTCTAACATTAGTTATGCTAACCACAGTAGTATAACATAACATGTTAAAGCTAGTTTAAGGGCCAACTCTGTAATCATTCTCTCTTACTTTAAGTATAGATACAGCAACTGCTTGCACACTCAGAGTGATATCAACATGCTGTTAATATAAATAGAGACTGCTTACAGCAGGAAGGTTTGAAAACAGAATTGTGAATGCTGTTCTTAAATTTATATAGTTCTTGAAATAACCAGAATGGCATATTCTTTCTTAACAATTGTACATTTATAATTAAAATCGGATTAAAAAACTGTGAACTCCCAACACAAGATTACACAAAGGAACACCAAAAAACAAACTCTACTTTTTTTGCACAGTAAACATCCAGGTCACCTCTTGTCAGCGGGGGCTTAAGGACTGACAATAGATGCCAAGAATGCTAGCAAACAACTGGGATTGGTGCACAGAAGCATGTTTAACTGTAATTTGTTGACTGTAAACACTTTCTGGATGAACAATTTTAGCAGGTTCTGATGTGAATCTGAAGCATTTTCATAAAGTCTGACAGACTTTTCTCCAGAAAAATACAACTCAGACTGATGGAGTGTTCCAGCTTCTATGACTCTAAGAATCCACAAGCCATGATAGCTGCAAACATGGATGATGAGGCTAAAGCAAAATGTGAAAAAGATACTGATTATCTTCAGAACCTTTAACTTGTGATGAGTTAATTGTATTCCCTTATGAAGTTTCTCAAATTTTGCATGAAATTTATGTATTTCCATGGAATTAAAAATTTCTGTACAAATCTAATAAAATATAAATTAAGCACTGTGAATTATGCATAAATTGAGTGAAGGTAATAATTTTCTGACTGGTGTACATTTTAAAGGCTAGAGAAAAATCAACAGGTCAAAGCTTTACAAAAACTGGAGACTAGTAATAAGCTACAAAAGTCTAGATGGTGCATCTTTTTTGGTTTTAAATAAAATTTTTCAGCAGCAGTGCAGGGTTTGGGAAAAAATCATTGAGCTCAAGAGAATAAAATGAGAAGTTTAATGGCTTGATCATGCTTGCTGAAAAGACCAAACTGTCAACATTGTTTTCTTAGAACAATATTGTTTTTTCTGTTTTATGTAAAGAAGAAAAAAAATCCCCGCCTGCCATTCTAGACAATCACTTAGTTAAACAGAAAAGGGAATACTTTCAGGTCTCATTTCAGCCTGTTACAACACAAAGGGATCGTTGTTGCACCCCAAAGAAAAACATTCAGGAAAATTAAGTGAAGCTGAATTTAACTGCAAAAGAAAGTAGATAATATAAACAAAAAGAGATACTCCAAACGTTAGTCTCAACCATGTAGGTTTCTCCAAAAAGGATTCCAGACAGCATTAACATCTTTTTTATCTGAACTGTGGTATCCTTGACAAAAAGCCAAGTTTCTGTTTAGCCTTTATTCATGCAAGGAGATACATGACTAGCTGTTCACCAGGGCCGTGTGTGTGGGAAACAACACAGAAAACATGAGGAAAATTGCTCTGAACATGCACTTTAATAAGAGAGCAAATTCCCAGCAAATTGTCTGCAAGGAGAATGGAGCTCAATCCTGTGCTGGTCGATAGCCAGACTCTAGAATTAAAGGAGATGAAAAGGGGGAAAAACATGTTGGTGAGGGCAGATGGGATTACGTGAACTAAGGAGGAGAATAAAAAAAGAGGACATTATATTTCTAGTGAATGCCACTCTTTACCTTGTTTTTTTTTGTCACTGAATCTTTTATTTTTTATTCGTTTCTAACTTTCTGCAAGGTTCATCCTCCTCTTCACTGTGCAACTGGAGATTCAAGTTTACCCACAGAGTCGAGTTGCTGCAGTACAGTAAAGTGTGATACAGCAGCAACTTGCAGTATTTAAGCCGCATTCTTCAGGGAGCAGGATAAAACCTTGTGTGTGTAGGAGAGCAGAAATATATATACATTACTTCATCTTTCAAAAATTTACAGCAGGTCTTGAAGCTCTTTCATTTTAATTTTAGCTGCAAAATGCATTGCAGATGCTGACAACAAACTGAGAAATTATTCCAAATGAAGACCAGTTGGTAATTATCACAAAAAGCTTTAGTAAAACTTATCAGGCCAGCAGCCAATTAAAAGGAATATTCTGCAGCGAAGTCGTGTCCTCAAATTAAGGAAGTGCTCATTTTCTGCTCTTTCAGCCACCCATAAACAATGGAATGAGTTGCAGAGTTTGAAAAGTTTACAGGGACCTTGTTACATTAAACCACAAAACTGTAGCTCAGTGTAGCTCTAAGCAAAACCACATCCATGTGTCATGGCACGTGTGCAGCTCTCTGGAAGTGAAACTAATGTGTCAATCAGTTATTTGAGTTTAGCCTGAAATAATACTGAACTGCTGCTTTTTCAGTTTTTATTTAAAATAAAATCACTGTTAAGAACAAATCAATGACCAATCAGCAATCAGTGCTGGTACTACTATTTTTAGATTGCAGCACAGGACCTACATGTGCAAAGGATTGTTTGGAGCCATGATTATTACAAAGTTTGGATACCAAGTAATTGATCAAATACTCTTAAAACGTATCATGCATTTACATTTCTTCCTATTCTTTTTCTATCAAAACGCTAAAGTATTGTTAAAAAAATTTATATAGTCAATACAATGGGTCATATTTTTGTATCAGCTTAATTATCTGTTCTTTAAATATCTAACATGAGTTAATCTAGGGGTTAGACATAAATCCCAAATGAAGCAAACAATATCCTTCACATTTGAGGAGTATAGCTTTCCAGTGTTGTCTGTCCTTTATGCTCATTTTGAAATATAAAACCCTAAACTTCACAATGATTTGACTGCAGGTATTTCTAAAGTGGTTAAACCTTAAATATGGAACCTGTAAAAAAACTGAAGTTGGAAAGAAGAAGAGATGGAACACAGGAAAGAAGAACACAGGAGCGAAAGGAAAGGAAAAAAGGATGGATGGATGACAAGGAAAGAAGGAAACAAAGAATCAATACAGGAGTAAGTATACAGAAAAGCAAGGTAAAATACAAGGAAAGAAGAAAGGAATGAAGTAAATAGGGGCACAAGAAAGGAAGGAAGGAAGGAAGGAAACCTACTCTAAGGCTTTGGGACGAGCCACGGTGAGAAACATCACCTACAAATGAGGAAAAAAATGGAACAGTGTCGAACATTCCCAGGAGTGGTCGACAGTCCCAAATTACTCTGGGAGCGCATCAATGCCTCATCCAAAAGTAGGGCTGGGCAATAAATGAATAACAATATCTATCGCCATAGACACATGAACAAATTTTAATAATTTCACTGAACTCCAATCCACAGCATTCTGGGAGATGTAGGCAGAGGAAAGGCTTTAGCCACTCAACCTCTAAAGGCCAGCGAAGTAAGGTGGGTGGCATCAGCTAACTCACTCACTCACTCACTCACTCATTAAGCTAGCAGCAACCTGTTGAGTAACTTGTGTAGCAGCAATTTCAGATTTCATCACCAGGCTGCATAAGTGTTTAAAAATAAACAATACCGTGGAGTAAAAGGAGAAAATATGTGAAACATCTCAAGAGGAAATCATGGATAAAACAGGAAAGGTCATGTCACCAAAAAAAACTAATCAATAATATTTGATATCATCTGATATGAAACTGTGTTTTTCAGTCATATCGTCAAGCCCTTTTCAAGACGTCCCAAAAGAACTCAAAACAACATATAAGGCTCTATAGACTTCACTTGCCTCAGTTAAGGTCAAAGTCCAGGATTCAACAATAAGACAGAGACAGCACAAAAATTGAATCAATGAAATTCAAAAGTCAAAAGAAAAGCTGACCAAAAAAGAACACAAAGGGTTGTCTCACATTTTCCAAAATCATCTTGATGAGCCTCCAAATTTTCAAGAAAATATTCTCTGTATCAAAAAGACAAAAACTGATCTTTTTGGTGCACGTTCTGTTACTTCGAGGAAAAAACTAATATCACATTTTACAAAATAAACCTTACCACTAAACATTGTGGTAGAAGTGTGATAGTCTGGGGCTGCGTTGCTTCTTCATAACCTGAACAACTTGCTGTAATTGATCGAACCGTTAACTCTGCTTTGTAGCAGAAAATCCTAAAGAAGGTTTCCCACTATCAGCTCATGACCTTAAACTCAAGCACTCTTGATTTATGCAAAGACACACCACCAAACCCTCCGGTGAATGGCCCAAAAAAGGTAACTGAAGGTTTTGATGTGGCTTCGTCAAAATCTTTAAATTTAATTGAGAAGCTGCTTTAAAACCCTCCAATGCTGCGAAATGACACAATTCTGCAAAGAAAATTGCTCCAGAATTCCTCAAAAGTGATGTAAAAGACCACTTGTAATTTATTACAAGCACTTCATAGGGTTTATACCTATTTTTTAAGTTTTAGGGGGCAATCACATTTTCACAGATTGGTTTGAATATTTTTTCTCATAAAAAATGATTTTATTTTGAATTTATTTACTATGAATAAAGTAAGAACAGGACAAATATTTTTTGCTTGTTTCTCTTACTGTAACTATACCTAAACTATATTGAGCTATGTCTTTTATTGCTAATTTTTGTGTTGATGGGTTCCATTCCTTTAAGAAAAATTATGCTCTAAGAAAAGAATTATAACTCCACAGAACATTACAACACTATTTACTGTTGTTTCTGAATATTTATCTCATTTTATTTCTGCAGGTTTTCATATCTGCTATGTTATCTTATGTGTCAGTTTACCTTGTGGCTTACTGAGCCAGTTTCCTTTGTCTGGGACTGGGCCACGGACATGTTACTGTCAACATAATCAGTGAGGAAGTAGGGAACATGTGACAAAAAGGCTACAAATCAGATGACAAGCACATGACATGAACTTTAGCCCACTCGTTCATATAGGCCAACAGACATGCAGCCAATGAGACAGACAAGCATGTGTGGACACTGATGCAGACAGACAGAGCGAGGTGGGGGTGTAAGGAGGCTTTCTGATACAGAGGCAGGCAAACAGGAAGAAAAAGACTCAAAGACGATCTGAGCAGAATACAGAGGTAGCAGCTGAATGACTTTGGATTCCTATCAGACTGTACCCTCACTGGATATGCATGAGAAAAGGGCAGTGCTTGGCCTTCTAGCTCGAGTTCAGCAATCACAGCTGACATTTGAATATGTGAAAGGGGGGAACAGACTCCATAGCAAACATCAGCTAGTAAGGGTTGACTGAGAATAATAACTAGCTGCATCCCATGGTGCAAAAGCGACTACTCAAGAAGGACAATAGACACAGAAGTATCATTTCTCTCCATCGGGTGTGCATGACATTTTACTTAAGAATGGGAAGAAGAATTACTTCCTGCAGCTAATTTATCTACTGGCACAGTTCTTACAGCTATTAAAAGTCCCTTTAACTTTGCCAAATAAACCAAATCTTCAAAAAGTATAATAACCTCTCACACAAAATGAATGTCTTTTATAGCACTGTAACTGAACAGGCATGCATTAAGAGGTTAAAAGTCCTTTATGATTTAAGTGTCTGTTTTTCTGTCATTTTATGACAAAAAAACTGAAGCAGTGAAGAAAGAAGAAGTATATTCACACAAGTAGGCAGGCATGTTTCGAGAAAATCAGCCTAAAGTCAAGAGTAACGACATTTTACACACTAACTTATGATTTGCAGACTTTTTGAAAATAGAATGATATGCCATGAGCACTGGGTTAAATATAAGTAAATCTATAACTGTAAAACTATCATCAAAACTGTAGGAAAGCATTGCCCTTTGAAAAGCACATGATGTTCAAAATAAACAAAAGTTGATGTTTCCCATGCAGGCAGAACACACAATGGTTTGTTTTGAGACAATGACATGATGGTGGAGTGCAGGTCTGGGATGTGGTCATATTTAGGTTTTAATAGGAATGCAGAGGGAAAACTGCAGGCTGACTGTGACTGTATAAAGAAGTAGCAGTAGTAAATAAAAATTGCTTCATAACAACCTCTTTCAGCATATTATCAACAACTAACCCAACATGTCTATTGCTGTAGTGTGAAAATAAATCAAGCACCCAATTAAAACCTCTAAAAATATACCAACTAACAAATGCATTAACAAAGAAAATGTGCTGAGACCTTTCAGTGCTTTTTGGATGTTTTTAGCAGAGCTTAACAACAAATAAAGGTTTTATATCACAAGATAATAGTGAAAACTGCAATTCCTCCATGTGGTGGTCACTGTATTAATTTTCACTGGGAATTTTCTGTGCAGCACATAAAGTTTCTGACACAAAAATGTGTTGTGAATGCTCACACATATTGCAGCCCAGGCAAGGTCCCAAAAATTTATGTAAAGTCCTCATTACAAGGCCACACAGCCTGGTCAGTAGAAATTTTCTTGGCTAAGCTCCAACAACCAGATATGCAAATAAGATCTTTTTGTATAAGAATGCATCTTGAGACTTCTGTCTGTATGTGATGTTGGACTTGTATGGAAAGAATGTTAGAGTTTTAAAACGTCATTGCTTTTAGCATCCAAACACCAAGATGATCATATGAATAAAAAGCTGAAAAAGAAAAAAAATATTGCAGAAAAACACTGCTTGCATTCACAAGAACACAATATGTCTTTTCATTACTCTTTGCTCTCTGGATAGAAGGTAGGAGGGAGACAGTGAGACAGAGAGAGACAAAGAGAAAGTCAAGGAAGGGGTCAGCCAGCAGAAGGAAGATGTACCTTCAGCACAGAGTAAATGCTGGGTCAGATTCACTTTCACTATGTTAACTATTTAGGTGCTATTTCATAAGGTTAACTGAAGATAGAACCTACATTTATACATACTGTAAATATTAATATCAAATACAGAGACACTAGACTATACAAAAGCTGAAAAACAACATGCTAAAAAATAAATTTTTGAAATTATCCTCATATAACAAGTTTGCTGCTGTAGCTGCTGTTTGCTTTGTAGAAACAGCACTTAATTTATGTCATTTTTTTCTCCTTTTCTTCATAGCAGGTTATATTTAACTCTTTAGTAAACCTAAAATTATCTTGACATCACAACAAAATAAGAGTTTCTTCTGTATGTGCCAGATCATTCCATGATATGCTAGATTGTGATCACATGATCATCATCTTTTGATCATGATAAACAAAGCCTAATTTTATTTCTTTTTTTTTTTTTCAAAATGAAATGTCGATACCTGAAAAGCCACACACCAGTTCCTACAGAAATAGAGATAAAACCAGCCTGGTTATATCTAGATAGAAGAAGTCATGATCTTCAGAAAATCCCTTTAGGGTTTACAATCACTGGCAGTCATTCTTGGTCACTTTAAAAACACTCTTTTTAGTATTTCATATATGTGTGATAGTACATGAATTAGGTTTGAAAAATTTCATTTTGGGCATTTTGGATCAACACACACATTTAAGTGTGAAAATAAAGTGTGGCACTCTACGTTCGACTGGTCAACTTTTAAAAGATAGTTCAAGAACTGACAATAGAAAAACCCTGAATGAATAAAAAAATACTATTGGACATACTGTGAAGTTTTCTTAAAGGCATTTTTGGATTAAATAAATAACAGGTGCAGCATAGTCAGGTGACATTGATGACGGCGTCAGTGTAAACACTTGTTGGGCAGATGAAAAACTGCAGTATAACATAAAAAAATAAAACATAATCTCATTTATTTAGTGAATGTGACTGCCATATATGCAACCAATTATGCCTGGAAACCTAAAAATATATGAACAGATAATGCTTGTCAAAATGTGACACCGACTACATTATTGCTTCACTGATACCTGAAATTCTGTGGAGTTCTTCTTTTATTAGTCTTATGGGTCTATGACTTGGGTACACCACAAAACTGTACAGAAGGGCTAGTGGGGAGGCTCTTGTCTAAAGAGTTCTGGTATAAAATGCAATTTACCTAAAACTAAGCTATTTGTGCTTGATACCAATAATATAAAAGAGAAACAGAATAGCTTTAATTAGGAAGACCTGCTGGGGATTAAACCTCCATGTCCCACATGAGAGGTAGAGACACTCACCACTCTGCCAAGAAGGACCTTGTTACAGTTATGTGAGTGATAGATTCACATCCAGGTCATAGGTACCTCTGCTGTAAATTAACAGTCTAAGTGTTACAATAACATTCCTGACAGCATCTTGTTGACATAAAAATGAAGTGCAATCCAAAGAATTTGTCCTCGAGTGATGTGTGGGCTGAAACTTAACTGAAATACATTACTAACTGTGGCGAAAGATAGTAATGCTCGAAAATATATTAATCTGGAAATGATAAGACATCTACACTGTAAAAACACAAAATCTTGCAAAGAATTTTTGGTCTAGTTTCTAGTGTAAATATATTGAATACATTTGAAATAAGACAAAACTAACTTACATGTAACTTTTGATCAAGATATAGGAATTTGTTTTAAGTCAATAATTTCTTAATATTGATTAAAAAAAGTACTAGCTATACATGAAATGATTTTTCCCATATTATAAGGTAAAATGTCTTGTTCCACTGACAGATTATTTCACTTGTAACTAGTACTTTTTCATCAATATTAAGGAATTATTGACTTAAAACAAACATATATTGCATATATATATATATATATATATATATATATATATATATATATATATATATATACACCTATATCATGCTGAAAAGTTACTTGTAAGTGAGTTTTATCTTATTTCAAGTGTATTCAAGATATTGGCATTGAAACTAGACCCAAAATACTTCGTAAGATTTTCTATTTTTGCAGTGTAATTACAGTCTGATCACCCTCTCCCGACAGAGATTTCTGCAGAGTATTTACTCTCCAACATCTACAGGGTGCCCCAAAAAAGGACTCACCATTTCTGAGATTTTCCTCTTGCCAGGTCTCCGCAAACTCGGTTCAAACAATCTTGCTACCGAGTAGGGTTGGTTCACGGAGTAAGTTATGGTAGTAAGTTGACTTGGGATAACAGCTACCTGGCTTTCTGAAACCAAAAACCCAAGATTTGAACATAGTTACCCCAGAACTTACTCAGGATTTTCACTTATCCCACTTTCTGAAACAGGTCTCAGGAGTACAAGATACAGTTAACCATTACATGACTCATGCCCTCAAAACTAATTACTATTGCCCTCAAAACTGAAAGTAATTGATCAGATGCTGTTCATATTTTATATGTTCACAGGGTTCTTTCACACTCTTAAAAAGTCTGGAAAAGTATTAATTTTGATTTTATAATTTTCCAACTCTGGATAAATGTGGATAAATAAAAACTGGGTATGGCTCTGGATTTCCAGGCTCTACATTTTTTCAGTACAAAAAATACAAAGAGTTTATGAAAAAAGCTTTCTAAATTGATTTACATTTAGATAATGCCACATCACAACTTTCTGCTGCTGATTGCTCACTTTGTTTTTTGAATCATTCAACCACTCATTCAGAAATAAAAAACAGGCCATTTCACATAATTTTCTTAAACTAGGTTCAGCCGACATGCCAAGCAAAGATTTGAAATTCCCATTTTTTTTATTTTTGAGAAATAAAGGCTTGGTCACAAATAGTAATGTCAAATAATCTTGATTTATTCTTGGACAATACAATCCAGAATATTCCAAATCCCACAGCTAGAGCAACAGTTTATCTGGGTGCCAAAAAACACTGCAAAACAACCCTTTACTACCCAGCCAGTCTTAGCAATGAATTATTTTGTGTAAATAAACTGACAAGAAAAATGAAATTTTCTGGAAAACTATGGAATTTTGAAATGGAAAATTTGTAGGAACCCTACATTGTGTGCATTTTAACAGCTGTATGTTTTCATTTTTGGTTTAGGGGATATTTCTTTATTAAATTTCCTGCTTTGATCACTGTTGAGTAAAATAAAATAAAAGTGTTGATCTTTCTAAAAATAATTCTTCAAATCCTTAAGCTGATCCAGCAATAACATGGCTTTAGGACAAGACAATGTCAAAGTCTTACACTGATTTTTCAAAATTATTTTCTAGTTACTGAATTATACCTAAACAATAGATAACAGAATCAGAGAATGAAGCGCAGCCTACTGGAAACAGCTCAGAGGTTTAATCCAACCAAGTTATGACAAACTGAACCACATTTTGATTAATATTCTGGTAAACATTATCCATTCACATAATCAGCTTTCTCATTAAATCTGGAGTGACATCTAACCCTTCCCTTTCCTGTTCCAGTTTTTAATCACACCATCAAAGAGCACTGAACACTGCTGCAAAGTGCATCTTATTGCTTGTGTGTTAATGAATTCAGGTTTTGGCAAATTGGCTGAGTTAGAACAGTGCTTGAATTCAATGGAGAAGACAGTGAGGATTCAGTGGACAAAGTACTTGCATGATTACATTAATCAAGAATATCTTGGTGCTATTGATGCAGATTATCTTTAAAAAACGAAATCAAAAGTGTGTTTTTTTTTTTTTTTTTTTTTAGATATATCCCCTAAATTTGTTCGCTTGAAAATAAACCATTTTTCAGTCTGATAAATATTTCTCTGGTGCTCCTTGTGCACCAGAGGAATCCAGCAATTTTAGAGTCAATTAGTTCTGGCAGCAAGCACTGAGGCAGATAAGACAGGACAAAATAACAACAAAATAGATTTCAAGGTTGGCACAGAGAAGACAAACCAATAAACTCCTCTCGAATCTTCCAAGAGGCCATTCACTGTCAAATGAACAACTATAATCCCACTTATTGTCTGGTTTTACAGCTTGGCATCGACCCTCTATGCTCTGCCACAGTTGGAGAGCACAGAGCTTCTCTGAAACCTCCCAGGGGCGGGTATTCAAATAAAGGGATGGAAGCATGGCCAAGAGATTTTAGATTACATTTTTGAGATTGTTGCAATGAAGAACTTTTTATCTCTGAGGCTGCTCAAGAAAACTGGTTTGGCATTTGTCTGCCAGAGTTTGGTTCTGTTCAAGAAGGAAAGCAGAGAGGCTTTGTTGCTACCTGCTGCACCATTACTGCTGTCTAAAAATAAGAGGAAATCTATCAAATCTTGAGTAGGCACCTAACTCTTCAAAGCTCTCCAGAGTCACTCTGACCTGAGTTTGTGACAGTCTACATTGATGAGCTCTATCAGACTGAACATGAATACAGGATTTATGATTCTTTTCTTTGTAAATGCTATAAGACTTAATAATCATATGTTTGAAACACTTTCCTGATTTTCAAACAAATGCTTTTCTACACTACTAAATAAATCTAGAAGATTTTCGACTGCAGTGACCTGGTAGTGCGCTCACTGATAATCACACACCATCTTTCCTGAAAACAGAGCACTGCTACAATGTAATCAGTCAGGCTGATATGAGGTGCAGGAAGCTTACAGGAAGCAGAAACAGATAAGAAAGAACGATAAACCTGAGAGAAAAACAGA
Source organism: Anableps anableps (assembly GCA_014839685.1). NCBI lineage: Eukaryota > Metazoa > Chordata > Actinopteri > Cyprinodontiformes > Anablepidae > Anableps > Anableps anableps. The sequence continues at coordinate 15,415,153 of CM026079.1, forward strand.
CGGGCAGCTGTGATGGAGTGATAGGCAGGTAAAAAGCAGCGGACATACAGTAAATAAAGAAAAGTGGCAGACATCTGAGACTGACAATACCTCAAAATAAGGAAACAAAGAAAAACAAGTCCTTATCAACAAAGCTGGACTTATATAACAACTGTTTATGAAAGAGCAACACTGTGTATGGACAAGATGTGAAAGTCAGAATAAATGTGACCTTTAATTCCTAGGTCTTCGCTGAAAGGTAACCAAACACAACATGGCTGAAGATCAAATGTTGCTCTACTAACCACCATTCAGGATCAGCCAACAAGGGAAAGGAATTAGAGGGTGTCAGTCTCTTCAGTCAGCAGTGGACCAGATCAGGACACAAACCACAGCTGCGGTGTCCGACCTTCTTTTGTTTTAAAACTTGTTTACAATCTCAAGAAAAAAAGCAAAGCATAAACATGAATAGGCTATTAAAAGTATTTAAAGATGGCCAGTCAATCAGGGACTGCAGTCGTCCAGTTTTTTCTTGAGCTGATCAAATCAGTGACTAGCAGCTAAAACACTGAAAAATTTGAATGTTTTGCATCAAATGCATCAAGACAAAAGACCTCTATCAGAACTCAAACAGCATGTACTTTACGATATTATGTTTCAGTTTAAAAAAAAACTGACAAATGTTTAAATAAAGAAATATATATATTTTGCTCTCTTTAATGTGTGACACCTGGTTCATATCAATGGTTTTTGTCGACTCAACCGTCCCTTGACAGAATAATTGTCAGGATAGTTGTGGTCAGTCATCTTGGCCGGTCATGCACAACCAGAAAGCTGAAAGCAAGTATGTGTATGTATGTGTGTATGCATATGCATGATATATACAAACACAAAGGGAATAATTGCTAAATATTACAAAGACTTCTAAAATTAGCTAAAAATAACAATTTTAAGGTCTAATTTTGTAGTTATTGTATTAATGGTACACTTCTTCTTCTGGAATCAAGCGTTAAGCACAGTAGATTTGCTCTACAGTGACATCCACTGTTTGAAATGTGAAGTTTAATGAATGGCATGCATTTCAAGTGAGGGTATAAAAGCCAAATAGATGTTTTTCTCTGCCATATTGACACAAGACATCTGGTAACTTACGTATACCCACGCTTTAATAATCCTTAGCAAAAATGTAAAAAATCTGAATCATTCAAAATGGGAATCGGCAGGTCTCACCTTAAAGAAAACTTTAAATCTTTATTGGCCAAAAAAGACCCTGATTGGTGCATCTCCAGTTACAAAAAGTTTGAAAAAAAGTCATGCTATCCTATACTAGGCTCAAATCTTATTGGAACTTGAAAGTAGAATGTTTTTTTTCAACTGCTTTATAATGAAATCTGAACAGCACACTGATTAAACAGGCAGGTTTGGATCTAAGCAACTTTTTTGCATCACTTCCAAGAAGAAACATCAAAGACATCCCTGTCTGAGTCAGCAGGGCAATGGAGATAAAATGCAACTTGTTTGAAAATTTACACTGAATGCTGTCACACATCTGTCAAGTAATGACCTTATTCTTCCATAGAAGAATAATTTTGCCTGTTATCACTTTCCTGCAAGACAGTTACAATTATTGCTGTTTAATCTTGCAAGAAAATGTAACAAAAGCAGAAAAGCACTAGAGGAATACATTACAGATGTTATCGAAATTTGACATCTGCAATCTTTAACTTCTACTAAGCTCCTCATAACATAGATCCCAGCTAAGAACAACACAACATTCATAGCACACTGTTAACAGCTATCTCCACTAGCAATACCCTCTTGTGGCTGAAACACCTTGTTATGGGTCTCAATAGCTCCTTTCAGATCATACTTTCATTCAGTTCATTCAGTGATCAAATTGATCTGTAATGTGGGTTCAACAAGGCCTGTCTTGCATAACAAGAAATTTCACAATTACTGAACAACAATAAAGGCTCTCAAGTCTCAAGGTAGTGGTACCGTGCTTATCTGAGAAGTGAATCCACAAAAAGTCAAACATGAAAAAAATAGTTTAATCATTTAAATAAGTTTCACCTTGTAAAATGAAAGAAACAAGGAGAAATAGGTAAATGAAAACATTAAAACAAGCTATAGCAAATCCCTCTGAAAGATTTGGACAGAGCAACCACAAAGTGACCTCAAGCACAGTTTCTACGTTGCTCTTGCTGTCCTATTAGACATCAAACCTTGAATGGTTCCAACTACATTTTGCTTTGTGCTACTATAACTTAATATGAGCACACATGAAATAGAAACAGTGTGGTTTCTGATGAGACATGGTTGTATTCTCCATTCAGCTCCCCAATCATCTCATGTGACCTTCAAACACACAAAAAAGAATCCCAATCATGTCAAGTTAACTATACAGCATCAAAGCATTATCTGCTTTCTTTGTAATACAAGTGTCATAAAACAGTATCCTATGGGCAAATAAACTGTACACTAAAAAAAACAGCTTTCAAACCAGTTTTATTAGAAGCAATACTGATGCCACACATCCATAAAAACAGGGTCATAGTGTGGTTAACCTGGCTAGCTTTTACCAAAACAGCAGCCTCTGCTTGTTTTGTATTTGCTAAAGTCTGCCAAAATTAGCCAAATGCAGTGAAGACAAAGACGGAGGCCTCAAAATGATGAAACTGTGAAACTTTGCTGGGATTCCGTTAGACTGTAATCTGCTGAAAACCTTGATCTCTCATATAACCTGAAAATTTTCCTTTTAAATACCTTCTTCAGTCTCTGTGCATCATCAGACTTCATATTTTAACATCTTACTGATACTGAAAATAGCTGACATTGCATCTTTCTCACTGAGTAAACACTTCCACATGAAGACTGTTGCTGTCAACATGATCAGGCTTAAAGAGGCAGTATTATGTGTTTTCCCACCACATAGTGGCATTTTATAGGATAATCAAGTAAGTATGTTACCTTCAGTTGTTATAAAAATGCTGTATATATATCAAATATGACTTGAAAGAAATTTGACTTTGTAATTTAACACCTTGAAATTGGGCTTCTGTCTCTTTAAGAAAGTCTTGTTCTTTCCAACACTCCACCTTCCGGAAGTAATCACAACACCGCTCCTCTACTAATCCTTTAACAACATTTTTACCAGCTTTGCACTGAGAAGTGGCTGGTATAATGAGCTCAGCAGATGCATAGTTCCACCAGGTGTTTGCTAGTTGCTGTTGGCTAGTCTGAAGTAGCTGAGTGGGGAGGTCACGGGGGAAGGGTGCTCTGTGAGGAGGAAGCTTGGAAACTTAGAAATTGGAGCTCCAAGGAGGATCTGCACCTTGAAGGTGGAGCTGGGTTCACCCAGGTGTTTTGCACAGCTGAATAGTTGCCATGGGAGATTAAAGGATTCCTCAAACATGCATGAAAGAATCAAAACAACACTCCAGGTATGTTTTTGATGAGGGAATGAAATTATAACATGATGAAAAGCTCAAAAAAGTCAATTTTACATAATACTGCCCCTTTAAGATCAGGGCCAAGCAAGCAGAAAATCAGTTTGTGCACACAAACAGTAAACAATATACAGACATTTTAAATATCAAAATAATCAATACATAAATATGGTAGAAAATAAAAAAGATTTTTATATTGTAGATATGTATATATTCTGTGTTATTACAAAAGAAGAAGACAAGGCAGGAAATATACAGTGTTGATTACAATCAGACCTGTGATTTCTTGAGCCAACAACACATATAAACCATTGACAACGCCCCTTTGAGATCCTTAGCTAGTTGCCTCCATGCTGAGCTTTGTTTAACAACTGGCTGCTTTTGTAAAGCTATCAGCAGAATAACCACAAAAACTTGATATCAGTCATAAAAGCATCCTATCACTCATCATGATGGGTAATTACAAGTAATGGACAAATAACAGTGTGCAGTGAAACAGCATTTGAAAGCAGCTTAACCAGGATGTGTGACAGACTCAATCACAAATTACATGCACTGCAGGAAAAAAAATGACACTTAAACTCAATAGGTTGCCTCTAAACTAATACTATCTATTCCTGTTGAATGAAAAAGCAGAAAGACCCAGGAGATTCAATTTTGTTTGCAACACACTTATTGAGGAGATTTTAGAAAGTTAATCCAGAAATCCTTTGGTATTTTTAGCCTTTCTCCTTCTACAGACTGAAGATTTTATCAGGATGAATAAAGGAAATGAGGAAAAAGTCAGATGTTGGAAAAAGTCAACATTGCCACAAACTTTCACCAGGTAGGGAGATAAGGTGAAGAATTTGACAAGGAAAAATGGTACTATAAAAAAAAGGTAGTATAAAAACGGAATAACTGTGTTCAGTTTATAAAAGGTGGAAAAAACAAACATCAGAACCTTGAATGCAGAGGAATTATAGCAAACTATAGCAAACCAGGAAGAGTCAGTGAAAGTGATAAGCAACTTAAAAAGAGACAATGCCAAAGAGTCTCATGGTTTAGCATGCCTCAGAGTCTCACCCTTTGGGATTTTGACTTTTGACCCTAGCTATAATATCCCCATAAAGAATAGAGAGACGTGTTTTTAGATTCTACACACACACTCAAACACATTGTAGGAGCTTGAAACATGAACCTTAGAAGGAATGCAGACCCCCAGACTTCTGACAGTATAAAAGCCTGTGTTGTGGCATTCACTCAGACTTTCAAACACATTTACGGCTTAAGGAACATGCTTTCACTTCATGACACATGCCATACTTTTACTAGATAAATTTCAATAGGGGCAAAATTTAAACAAAAAAATGTTGCAGGAGCCAGGACCTGAAGGCTTTAAATATACAATAAGTGACACCTAAAACCATAACTGTAAATGTATAAATGTATCATCTCAATCAGACTAGTGAAGTTTTTAACTTTAGTAACTCCAGTAGTTCAAACAACAGATCCAGTGAAATATCCTGAATAACCAGAACTTTATTTATAGGAGTTGGGCAACTTTAACTTATTTATAGGTATGGCACTGACTGTGTGTCATTGAGCACACACTGGGCTGTGTTTCCTGGCTGACTGGGCCCAGCTGTCACCCAGTGGCTCTAGTCATCCACAAACAGCGACAAGATAAGGAAACCTACATCACACTGAAAACGCAAGGTGTAAAGTATTTCCAGTCTGTCGATAAGAGAGCTGTATGACAAGAGGTGAATGAGAGGATACAATGAGAGGATACATGCTCAATCTGGGGTTTATAAACTTTCATTTAAATTGTCAAAGTTACTGTCCAGATGTATCTGCTCCACTGGCTTTCAATACAAGATATTCTATGCAAATTAAATTGACAAACAAAGCCATTTTGTGTGCCTTGCAAAACTATCTGTACCCCTTAAACTTCTTCATATTTCATCACGTTAACAGGAGCGGGCAATTCTAATCCTTGAGGGCCAATGTCCTGCAACTATTAGATGTCTCCTTGGTCCAACACACTTAAATCAAATGGCTGAATAACCTGCTCAGTACACAGCCAGGTTCTCCAGAGTCCTGCTGATGACCAGATCACTTGACTAAGGTGTGTTGAAGCAGAGACACATCTAGAAGTTGCAGGACACTGGCCCTTGAGGACTGTAATAGCCCACCCCTGTGTTGCAACAACACACTTAAAAAATCTTTAATACATTTATCTGGGGCTGAGTAACACAAAGTAGCACTTAATTATAAAATGGAGGGAAAATTATATGTGGTTTTCAAAAAATTTTGAGCAAAAATTTTAAAAGTATGGCATGCATTTACTGTATTTAGGGTATATCACTACTCCATGTGTGTTTAATTCCAACCATCTTCCAATCACCTCTGATCATCTTCTGTGTTGCTGCTGAAAAAAAGTATCCCCGAGAACAATGCTGCCAATGCCATGTTTCACTGTGGGGATGATTTGTTTAGGAATGGGTTTTGAACGTCGCAAAAGAATTTGCTCCCATCTGACCAGAGCACCTACTTTCACGTTTGCTGTGTCCCCTACATGGATTGTGGAATACTTTAAATATGACTTCTTATGGCCTCCCTTTAACAGGGGCCTTCTTTCTGTTACTCCTCTCTTGAGAACAAATTTGTGTAGTTCATGACATATGCAGGAGGCTGACTGCTCTCCAGATTGTACCTTTCAGATTTTTATTTGTACAAAATGTTGGAACTATGTATTATTTTTCTTTCACTTTACATTCATGTGGTACTTAGTGTGGGTTTATCGTCTATCAGATAAAATTCAAATAAAAAAGAGGGATATTTGTGGTTGTAATGTGATATGTAAAAAAAAACCCCACCATCAATCAGTAGGGATTGTGTCTCCATTTTTAAACAGCCTGAGAAAATGATGAAACTTTAAATCCTGCTCCCTTCTGTAAAGTCTTTTAGTATAAAACCGGATTTGTTCAGAGTCCCACATCTCTGTAATCTTAGCAGTGCCATGTTAAAAATCATATTTTTCCATTTTTGGTGTGAAGTCTTTTCATATTGTTTTAGATCCTCTCCCATTACAAGTGTGTTCTAAGCACTGTGTCGGCTTTAAAACATGATTCCCCTCAAGATATGTGCCGATCACACAAAAAGATCTTAAGAATATCACCATCATGATCACTTTGGGGTACTCTTTGTCAAAGAGAGGGACATGTAAATCTGCTTTAAGCATTTTTTTCTTTCTCCACATAATTTCTGTTCTTCCTGCTGCTCCTCAGAACAGGGGCAGGGCCGAGGATTGTGTCTCAGTTTACAGTGATGTAAAAAAGGGAACTGATTCAAAGAGAAAATGTAAAGCTGAGCTTCTGAGCTCTGAGCAAACCTGTAGCCCCTGGCTAAGGTTTCGCCGGGACGCATAATTAATCATGGGATACGGGAACAGGGGACTCTCTGAAGAAGTTGAGATTAAAAACATGGGGAGGTGTGGTGGGGGTTTGAGTAGAGATGGAGAGAAACTAAGGCTAAAGACAAAGCCAAAGAGCAAGAGTGTAAGATGTGTGTGACAGGAAAACAAACTCAGGAAATTGAGCAGAGGAACACAGGAGGGACAGAAAGCATACAAAAGAGGTACTGCAGCATCTTGCATCCTGATACTTCCTACCAGTTACTGCCTAAAGTCACCTCACAGACTGAAAGATTCTTCTACAGCTACTTACAAGTTGCTCTCAGTGAAAGTGATTATACTACACAAGGTCAGAAGTGGGTCCCTGATAATGAATTGTGTGGTGCAATTTTTTCTTCAACGACGGATTATAACCTTTGCATTAAAAGTGTCAACAATACTATATTATTGGGACCCCAATGAGGTGTCTTGGTACAAGATGTCACAATATTAGAATACCCCAATGTTTCTCATCAAACTGCAGTCTGTCTGGCAAAGCACTAACTGTTTGATTTGTCTGTGTAAGGAATTATTATTAGTGCCAAATATGATGATAAGTGGTCTATGGCTGCACAATATTAAGATAACATGTGATATGTGATAATATTGGTGAATGGTGAAGGCTGTTGTGAAAAAGTTGCTTCTGCCCAACATGTAAGCTGACTGTTGTTACAATGTAACAACTTACTTGTAGTTACTTAATAACCTGACCAACATACTACCTGTTTTCATATCTACACGCTTCCACTAGCTCAGATTATAACAAGTAATAAGATCAGTTACCACAACTACGCAGATGATACACAGCTCTATATCACGATGTCACCAGGTGACTCCAAACCCATCCAAGCACTGAACAGATGCTTAGAACAAATCAATGCATGGATGTGCCAAAACTTTCTCCAGCTGAACAGAAATAAAACTGAAGTTATTATCTTTGGACCTAAAGATGAACGATCTGGAGTCAGTGCGCAGCTTCAGTTGTTAAAGCTAGAAACTAGTGATCAGGATCGAAATCTGAGTGAAGTGATGGATTCAGACCTGAACCTACAGAGGTAGCTCCGGGAGTTGAGAAATCCTTTAATCTCCCGTGGCAGCTGTGCAAAACGCTTGGTGGGACCAAGCTCCGCCTTCAAGATGCATCTCCTCCTCTGAGCTGCAGTTTCTAAGCTTCCGAGCTTCTGGCTCACAGAACACCCCTTCCCCACGACTTCTCAGTCCAGTGCTGGTAAAAATGTTGTTAAAGAGTTAATAGAGGAGCGATGTGATAACTTCCTGAAGTTGGAAAGTTCAGGACTTAAAGAGACAGAGGCCCGATTTCAAGGCATTAAATTTCGAAGTCAAATTTCTTTTAATCATATTTGATATATACAGCATTTTTATAACAACTGAAGGTAAAAATTACTTGACTGCGCTATAAAATGATTCTATGAGGCTGGAAAACATGTAATACTGCCCCTTTAACAAACATGGATGTTCAGAAAGTCAAGGGATGAAAACTAAGGGACACTGCTCTTTACTTTTCTGAAAGTGCAACTGTCATGACAACAGGCTAAAATGGGGTGTGATAAAACAGCAGACAGCACGTTAGCTAACCAAGCCAATGACCTGGCTAATTAGTTGCTCTATAGACAGCAGAACAATAAAAAGAGAGAATATTCTATGCTATAAGCACGTTTACTAAAAAACTAACTAAAATCAGTTTTTTTCCCCATATTTTGCCTATCGATGGCTTTACATTTATTTCACAACTTTTAGAATCTCATTATTGATTTTTCTAAATATCTTTAAAATAAAATACCTATTTTTCAATCACTCTCATAAGTATGAGTAATTACTGACCAAGCACACTGTTTTTTAACAATGACAGTCAAGACATCAAACTGTGTTCTCTTGCTCTCGGTTATGTCACAAACTTCCTTATTGTAACCGTATTGTAAGAACTGCTTCTTTCCTGTTTCAAATTTTATAATCTGTGTTTTACATTTTGCGTTTCTGTTGTGGTACTTTAAAATTTACCACAGATTTTTACTCAATGTTATCATGCAGTGAGAATCACATATTAGTCCATGCCTAATCTGGATTGCATTTGATCATAGAAATCTATACATCTATACATCAAATATATACATCAAAACTGCATACTACCTTCTGATTTTCATATTTAGTGAACATGCTTTTTGTTGCTTCGTTTCTGGATTTAAAACAGACCAAAGTTATATTTTCCAGTATTTGACTTTCCTTGTCTGGTCAAAGCCAATCAAGAGACAAATTAACCAACTTGTATCACAGGCTGATCAATTGGCGAATCAATAAAAAACAAGCATAAAAGGAAAATACCTGCATAAGCTGAGGACTATTTTCAGTGGTAGATGGAAAAATATATTCCCTGATTAAAAAACAAAGTTTGACTAAACTAAGAAAATGTAACTTTGCAATTTCCAAATATTTAAGCTAGAGAATAAAATGTTTGGTATTCTAAGCTGTGTCCTTCACACTGTCTTTGTTCTGGCATGCCAAACTTCATTTCTTTAAAAAATCTATAATGAAGAGGGGAGAAGTTCAAAGATACTCGAAGAAAGCAATTAACACATACAAAATTCCCCTGTGGCAATGGCTGCCATGTTTCTGCTGGAGACAGAGGACACATGGGATAGCCTTGGGGATGAATTTAAAATATTTCTGCCAAAAATCATCCTAAAAGACCTTTTCATTTTTAAAATTAATGTAACATTTATAATCAAAGCAAGTATCGATTTTTAACTAATATCATAGTTGCAGGTTATACAGTTTTGCACAGGATTTAACCACCTATTCTCAGCAGTGTGAACAAGTTGTTCTGGTCTATTTCATGTTCCCGACACCAGAATTATCATTGTGCCGAGCAAAGAGAGCATGAACAGGAAAGCAGTGGGAGACGAACAGCTGCCTGCCAAAGAGAAATGTGTTTACCTGGGGTTGTCCAGGCAGCAGACGGTAAGGATATGCCATGCAGAATCCCCTTTAATTTCAATAAGTGACCTTTTCTTACTCACTCCTCTATGTCCACATAATGTTTATGTTCTCTCTCTGTCATCATTTAGCGGTTAAGGAGTAGGCAAGATAAAACAAAATAAAAACAGTAAATGTTGTTTTTGCTAATATGTCTTTAGTATTAGGAAATGATGTTAGGCATAGCCTAGGTATCGCTAACAATGTGCAGCAAGGTTTTAAAAGGTTTCCATCAAAAAGTTCCTACAGTTTCAAATACTTTTAATGACACACCAAAGAAGGTGTAGGAGTGAAGGCAGTTTTTCTCTGTCCATATGGAGCATGAAATTACTGTGCATTGCCAAGCAGTTGGCTTAAAAAAATGGCAGCAACACCTTTCCCTTGTTTACAAGAAAAAGATTCAACTATTTGGAAATGTATCCTACTACAGTGGGGAAGCTAGAGGTAGTGTGTCAGTTACTCAGTCAGCTGTAGCTATCTGAGAAGACAGCCTGACTAATTAACCAGCCAATATCAGCTTGGTATGTTATTCTATTACTCTATATCTACTAGAACAAAACAATGAGGTAAAATTTTGCAAAATAAACAATAATTAGTTCATTTTATGATAATCCTTTTGTTCTATTATTTTAGGAGTTGTGGGAGTAAAAATTCAGTTAAATCATGCCCTACATTTTTATGTTTATATTTTTGTGTAAATATCATGAAAGCATCAGATTTTAACTCATGGTGATCATACCCTGAGAATCACATACAGGTTCAAACAACATAGGTTCTGCTAAGAAAACTACGGCTAATTTACAGCTAAAATGACAAAATGCTAACTCGCTTGAGATACATTTATGGACCATTTTATAAGGTACACCTTGAACCACCAGCTGGACACCCTCGTACCTTCAGAACTACATAATTTTCCGTAGCAACAAGGGGTTGGAACAACATCCATGATCCAATTCTTCCATTCCATATCCCAAACACTCCCTATTGGATTGAGAACAGGTGGTTGTGGAGACTATTGCAGCACAGTGAATTGATTGTCATGTTCAACAAACCAGTTTGAGATTATTTGCGCTGAGCTTTGTGACCTGGTACATTATCCTGCTGGACATAGCCATCAGAGCAGGATTTTACAGAGACATGCTCACCAACAAGGGTCCGCTCACAATCCAAATATGAGATGGATGTATGCAAAAATACCCTTAGAGCAGCAGTTTCTGAAATACTCAGACCACCCCTTCTGGAACCAATACCCTCAGCAAGTCATCCTCTTGTCATCTAAAATACTGAAATGAATGGTGTTGATGCAAAGTGATTGTCTGACTTGATTTTATTGTAAACAAGAAATTAAAAATGTGTACCAATTAAAGTGGCCAGGGAGTGGGAGGTTTAACATGGTTTTACTTCTGACCTGTTTGTTTGCATCTGTTTCAGTCTAATCCTGTAGCACTCAGTGAGACTGGGCAACGCTAAACATCATGCTACGTTAGGCACCATATCACTGCTAGTTGAGCTCTCCATCTGTGCTCTTCCACTTATGAGATATCTCATCATCATAAAACAACAATATACTGTAAATACAAACTAGTAATGGGCCGGATCTCTCTATGGGGATAATAATAGGCTGGATGTTTTTTTAGTGGCAGAAGTTTGAATGCCTAGAAGAAGCTGCACAAATTCAGACAAAGAATCAATACGACTATGGGCCAACACACAAGCATTTCCATTAAACAAAGAGTAGAGGAGCCCCAAGCTAGTGAGTACAGGTCATTCCAGTTGTTTAATCAATACTTAATCAGTCTTTAGGATATAGATATACACATTGTGAAGAGTCTTTTGCTGAAACAATTAAAAAACAGTTTTCTCTATTAGTTCCAGCCTTTAACTAATCTAAACAGCAGAACATGTAAGAGTTTTTTGTAACAATCTTACCAACTCTCTTGTGTCTCTTAATGATCGATTTGTTTTTACTGGGTTATTTGAGGGCCATGTGCAGTCACTCAATCAAATGTGTAAAAAAATACACAGTTTTTTCATCTGGAAGTAAATCGTCTGATAAAAGGTGATTGCCCCAACATCTGAGGCAGACGCTGTTATAGGCACTTAAAGAAAACAGAGCTTTGTAATGACTCCCATGATACCAATAGTGAGAAGCTTTCAAGACAGGTGACAAGGGTTAACACTGGTCATTCAAGCTTCCCCCCTACATAGGAGAGAGAGGAGGAACGTGGGCAGTTGAGGGAAATGAAAACAAAATCAAAAGATAGAAAATAAATCTCTGAATTGTCATTAGCTGTTGAATGTTCCCACTTTACCAAACAACAGGAGGAGTTAGGCAGACTTACATCCCAATCCTGCCTTTTTAAAATATCTCAGGTTATTCAACAATAATATAAGTCAAGCTCTTAGCTATAGATAATTAATGTTTAAACTTAGAAAAGGAAAAGAGGTGACACAACAGGAAACCATATTAGAGTCTCAAGGGAAATGACAGATGTCTATGGAAGTGAAAATCACTGTTCACACTTTGCATTAATAGCAAGAAGATCTACAACTCACTCCATATTTATTGGCAACCCTGGTAAAGATGTGTAAATAAAATCCCTTTCTTATTGCAGTAGCACAATCTGAAAATTAACAGTTTGCTGCTTTAAAATTTCATCCGTTGCATCCTCATCAATGTGTGTTTGCACATTGTTGTTGTTTTTAATTACTGATCTAATTGTAGATATGGCAAGGTCTGCTTCTGCACAGGGTTCCAAGCAAATTCTATGTCAAAACCCAAACTCAAATCATTTTTAGCCATTTTAGAGTATAAACATTTATCATGAATTTACGGCAGATATCCTGTAGGTATACGTAAGTAGAGATGGGCAACTTGGACTTAAATATGTATTACAGTACTTTAATCTAGTCCTAATTAAGCTTACATGGTCTTTTACCAATACATTGGTCACTGCATACAATCAAAGGTTCAAAAACAAAAATATTGTTCCAAAAATAAAACATATATTATTAACTAGGCTACTCTAGTAAACCAGATTTTTAACTAGTGCAACTGCACCACTAAACAGCACACAATAACTGCATTCAATCAAATTTTCTAATATATTTATCGATATTTTCATGAAACCAAAAGTGAAACACAGTTTAAACAGGCAAACAATTCCAAAGATGAGAGCAAGACTTCGTGCTTTTAGGCTATGTTCACACAGCAGGCAAATGCAACCCAAATCAGATTTTTTTTGCCCATATGCGACCCATATCCGACTTTTTCATGGCAGTCTGAACAACCCAATTCCGATCTTTTCACCTGAAAAAATATTAGATTTGAGCCTCCTTCTATATGTGGCACTAAATCAGATATGTGTCTGATTATTTTCAAAGCACCAGCAGTCAGAACGGTCATGTCACATTTAATCTGACTTTTACCAAATTGATATGATTCTGCACCAGAAGAAGCCAGATTGGGTGTAAACATAGGCTGAAAAAAAATAATAATTATGAAATTATGACTGAAGTCTGTTCCACTGAAATGCACCACATCATAATTACACCACTCCAGGCTCTGACTACACATCCAAACAGACTCCAGTACAGAAGTTCCAGTCAATGTGCCACAAAACAACATTGCTATTAGTTGTGGTTTCTTTTTATGAGCTTCCTTTGTCTTGTTATGATTTTGTGACAATCCTGACAGCTCCCATTGCAGAAAAAAACTTTAAAACTGATCCACAGATGGTGGCATCTATTGTTACTTTCGTAAACAATGCTCTGCTGTGTGACGTCAATGTTATTCTTCTGCACATGCTGGGGTCGATTTGGGGTTGTAAACCGTTTAGACAGAAGTCTGATTTTGGTCACATCATTCAGTAGTATAAACAACCACACAAAGAAAAAAACAGATTTGAGAAAAAAATCGTAATTGAGCATCAAGACCTGCTGTGTGAACATAGCCTTAGTCTTGCTTCCAATTCAGGTACCTTCTTGTTGTAGTGGGCCTCTAAACAGATGGTTAAGTTTGCTCTCAGAGAAATGTTAAAACTCCGCTCCATGAAGTGCATAACGTCATGAAAGCCCTCACCATCAACCTTACTTATTGGCATCATGTCTTTTTCAATCATGTTACAACTTTTCAGCATAATGCCCTCCACTTTTCTGTCATCACATCTTTGCCTTCCTAGCACATCAATAATTTTTGGTTGGGAAGTTAACTCTGCTCCACCGTGCAGCACGACTGAATGAGCGCCACTAAGGTGAAACTTAAGGAGTTTGTCGAGGGTTTATATTTCAAAACAGAACTGCATAAAGTACATTTTGCATTCCACACCAGACTCTATTTGTTTATTTCCACCATGTTTATTTCTCTTCCAAATGTCTCTGCTTCGGGATCACCAGCAGCACCGTGCATTTACTTTGCATTAAGATAATATGACAATTGTCCAGACCATTAGTTGACTGGGCAACATTTAGTTTTATCACAGTGAATGCAATCATCTAAGTTTTTTTTATTTGCTGTTTATTCCCTTTTTCAAAATAGATTCCATACACAAGTAAGACAAGAACTGAATAAGGTACTACCAAAGATGCACACTAAGAACTATAGTCTGACAAAACAACCAATAAAAACAGCTGTGCTAGTGATCTTGACCACATGTTAGGAGCATTAAGTTAGCTGCCTCGTTTACCATTAGTGACCAGCAGCTTCTGTGTGTCATCCATTTAACATAAGCCACAAGCATAAATAAAAATGAGATACTGTTAAGAAACTGACAATCAAGCATATCAGTGTGATCACAGTTGGGTTGCCAGATTTTTATTTTTGTTTGAAGAACAGAGAGATGCATGTGTAATAGCATGCTGCTTTGCTAAATTGGACTCACGCAAGACTTTTACTTGTTTCTTTTAAATAGCAGGGATGAGTAAATCATATTTGTTCGCTTAAAAGCAGGGAAGATACATCTGATTTTAAGCAGTGGCTAAAAACAGACGTGGAGGTGTATTGTATCAGCAGGTGCGAATTGGCTTGACTTAGAGCTGTCCATCTATAATCAGCAGTTGAGATTAAATATCAGTTTAACAAAACTGGCAAAGCTGACACCACACTGGACAAATACCAAGTGCATAGATAAAAACCACAAAAGGAAGTCTTCCTCCTTTTCCCATAGATTCTAATACATAGAATAAAGGCTTATTGTGCCCCATATTCTCATTTTGGTTTGTGAGTCACTATGCACACACACATACGCTGTAATCCTTTCATTCCTGGGACTCATTTGTCTTCGTTATCGTCATGAGGTTAAAGGAAGAGGATTTGTTATAGCTCGTGGCTACAGTGCTGTTTCTGTGCCTTGGTATAAAAATCAACTTTAGCTCTACCTGGAAATTTCTCATGTCACTATACCACAGGGCTGGGGATATTAAGACAGAAATACAGTGCTTTGAAAATGTATTAGTAAACCTTAAACCTTTAAACATTTTGTCTTGTTAAAACCAACAACTTCAATGTATTTTGATGGGATATATTTTGTTAGACCAACACAAAGTAGTGTATAATTGTTGTTCAGACTCAGAGGGAAAGAATACAAAAGCATGCCACACTTTTCAGATTTTTAATTCTAAACACTTGTATCATTTTCCTTCCACTTCACTTTATAATAATACAGATAACTGAAAACAAATAAAAATGTTATTTTAAAAAGCTCTTATAGAAAAGCATGTTTGAAAAACAACATCTAAGGCTACCTTTTAAATGTATAAAAATGTGAAATAGTTCACCACATATTAATACTTTAGAGAGAAACTGTAAGGCTTCCACAAAGTAATTTTTAAAAATATTTCTACAGGAAGAACCAGAGAACTTGACTGACAGCCATGCTTATAGTCCGTATAAGTCTTTTTTTGTAGTAGACCTACTAGACAAAACTTCCTACTGAGCTTTTATTCGAGTGAAAAATATGCAGTTGGGGTTCTGTTCGTGAGCAAAACAGAAATGTAAAAAACAGCCTTTTCTTTTCACCCACAGTCCTCTTTAACACATCAGAAAGCAATACTGCATGAGGTACAGAAACCCCGGAAGCACGACAAAGTCGATGCTAACAGACTTGGACAGAGAATGGATTTTCCCGGCCCAATTATAACAGCAAATCTCCAAGCTTAGTCCTGAAGAAAAATGATGGAGACAAGAAGACTGTGTAACCACAAGGCTTAGTTGTCACACGTATTTAAATGTGCGCTGAACTGATCAAAGCCTTAGATATTACTCCTGTGCTACAATGTGTTCCCATGCACTTTTAAAAAAAATTTTGCCCAAGAAAGGCACCTTTGCACGAGGACCACCATGTCTGCACCCAGGCTGGGCTGGAGGACTTTTATTAGGAAAGCACACCTCAGTTATAAAAGCCAAGAACAAAGCCGCTAGTTCACCAACCATCAAATGAAAACAAGGGTCAGATCTCAAGGAAAAACACACCGCATTATTGCTAATTGCTTTCCGTCGTTGTTACAGACCACATCACAGGTGGAACACACACACAGGACTGCAGACATGCTCAATTCCTTTCTCTTTTCTCTGTGTGGTGCCCAGTGCATTTCTGACCACCACCAGAGCAATTAATTTGCTTCATCAGGCTCCTCAAAGCAAATCAGAGTTTGAAAGTGAAGGAAAGCACATCTGGAAGAACAACTTTCTTGTCGAGAAAATCAGCTTTCATAACTACATGAAAAGAAAATCTCGTCTTGAAAAGAATTTAAGGAAGAAAAAGAATCTAAATAACGGAAAAGCGCTCAGGTGATCTATTAAAAAAAACAGGAAACTAAAACTAAAAGAAAACTTTGCAAATTATGCTGACATGCAGCACCCTTCTCTAAAATGCACAAACCACGAATCAGTATGACAGGTGAACATGCAGGCATGAAAAGAAAGACGTGGGTGGGACAGAGAGCTGTGAGTGTGTATGTAAGAAAAGTGCAAGGCGGGGACACTCCCAGGCCTGTAATTACAGCCTGGTGGGAGTGAAGCTGATAACTGAGGCCTGGGCACATCAACAAGACAGGGAGGGGAGAGGATTTTTCCTTCTCACTAGTTATCCATTGACCTATACTACATATATGCTGCATAAACAGACAAACATGTTTGATGTTCCTTTGGAAGTTTGCCACATGTTTCCCACATAATGATTTTGTGTAACTTTACAGTATTGATTTAATGACACCCCCTCTAATGTAATAAAGCTTCACAGAAATGCCACTTAACAATGATCATTTAGTTACTATTAACTATCTAAGGTGGTAATTGTATAAATAAAGGACAGAAATAGGCTGATATGCTCTTAATGCAGTAGAAACGACACACAGTTATAAAATGTCTTAAATATATTGTTTTGTATGGAATATAAAAGGCTGTCAAACCTAACTTTTTAAACAGAGTAATCTTTATAAGTTCCTTTAAAACCATAACTACTTCATATATCTTTTTCCTATAAACCAGACATTTTTTGTGTAAGCTCCAATATAAACGGTATAGGGACATCTGTTGTGCCCAAATTGCAATATGTGATTCACACTCTGCTTGAGCCAGTGTGAGATTCTCACATTTTAAGCTAGAGGAAAATCACCACTCCTTCAATGTGTGATGGTGTTTAGACAAAATTTTAAACAAAAAGAACAATCCAACTGATTTTATTAACAACAACATTGAAGTTATTTAGTTCAGCTATTGGTTGAGGTAGCTAGCCTGCTACCTCGGCTAGCTACCTCAACCAATAGCTGAGGTTGAAATTTCTCAGTCATTGGAAGCTGCTTAACCCATTTAGACATTGCCCATCTGTAATTCTAAAACAGCATTACATTAACATATGGAATGGGAGGCGCTCCTTTAGTTTCCACACTATTACTCTCTGTGTTTTCTACGACAGAATTTATCTTTCCTGCAAGTGACCAAAAAAGTGTAGTAGCCTCCTTTCTGAAGGCTAACTGGCAGTCCACAGCAATAGACTGGAGAGCTGGATTACTCCATGCAGCAGCTGAAGAAAACTCAGGTCACTAAGCACTTTCTAAATCAGTTCATTATATAGACTTTAAATAGTAGGCTGGTCACATTTATGACTTTATTATAGATTATTCTTAAAGAACAGGAATGTTTCCGATTTTGTCATCTTCAATTGGTTTATTTTTCATGAATATACCGCATTGCATCGTTCTCCTTGTAGGTTTTCACAATGTTTCAGAATGTTTTGTTATTCTCCTGTTTTAAGGAGTAACACTTGGATCTATCTGAAAAAACTCCAAGCCCTGTCTTTGAGCAATCATTGCATTTAATTTACGGCCACGTTTTCAACTTGACAGACAATCTTTTTTTAAAATTGCTTAACTGCTTGGCATACTTAGTACAAATTGAGTCAAACACAATGCATGGAAAGCAGGTGGATCTAAACTTTCTCACAACAGCAATTGATGCCATCACTATAACAATAGTTAACAATTTTGAAGTTGATAGTCTTTGAAAAGGTGCATTTGAAAGCTCTGTTGCTATGGGGACATGTCTCACAATGAGAACAGAAAAAGAAAATTACGAAGATTGTCCTTGAGGCCCACTATTCAACAGGACGGTGGTATGCTGAATGCCATTCCAGCATACAACACATTTCTCTTTGCTGTTCTTCAAAGCTGAGCTAGTCTAGCTCAGCATGAAGGACTTTGCTCTTCTGTATAACATCACAGCAATCTTTATTATAAACTGTAACTTTATCTATAACTTTACCAGGAGCTACACTTCATTCCCCAGTCTTAAATATTTTAGTTTTCTTTCACATGTTGTCATAAATGACTGAAAGTCTAAAAGAACATCCTACATGGTAAGTACATCCCATTAACAGATGTGCTTTTCTGATAACTAACACATCCATTCAGCACGAGATGACCTTATCTCTCAAATGAGCCAGAGCAATGAGAGGGAGGAAGCTATTTGGGAAAGCAGACGGGGGGGGGGGGGGGGGGCAGTCTCATGGACACCTCTAGCGTGCCCACCATTCTTCCATCCACTCTGTATGCCCAACAGTGAGGTGCCTCTCTTTCTCTCCCACTGTCTTTCACTGAGAACAACAGGGCTTTTACATGTCTCTGTCCCTTTAGCCTCCTACACAGGAAGAGGACTTTAGCTTTTAAAGGATTAGTGTTTTTTTCTGGCTTCATGAAACATAGCTGTTCTTGGGTTTGGGCCAGTTAGTGGAAACAAGGTTTTAAAAAGTTTTAAAAGTTATTGAAATATTTAATTGAATGTTCCATCATACCATTCCTACACTTTAAAGCCCTTTTAATGAGATGCACAAGAAAGTACCAATGTGACCAGAGTCTGTATGAAGCATATAGGGCTTGTCCACTAAAGAGATTTCAGTTCCTAATCAGGGCTGGTGCTACAGACCAAAAGCTAAGTCAGAGCCATGTCATTATGAAAGTCTCATCCAGTTAATATTTGATCCACCCTCTGTTTTAGCCTATGTTTTTGTGAAAGACTGTAGTACACTGAGACAATTTAAAAGCACAAATAATTTTATTTATTCTAGCATCCCTGCAAGCAGATGGCCAACTGATTTCAAAATATTACCACCTTAATCGATTAACACTGTTTTAAGCAACCAACAATGCTTTGTGAAAACTCCTAATTAGCTGATCTCCCATCAGTACCAGCAGCAGCTGGAAAACAGGAGTTAAAGTTTTTAGATTCAGATTTATTAACACCACCTGGAGATCTTAAAAGACTTAAAGTGTTAAAGAACCCAGTCAGAAATGGAGTCAATAAACTCAGGGGAAAATCATCAGCTATGATTGAGCTGCAAGTGGCGCAGTGACCTACTTAACCTCCATGATGAGTGATTTCAAAATAAACTGCAGGAAGATCAGCGACACTCAGATTATGTTATTCTGAGGCTAATCCAGTATTTTATCATCGTTGATGCGTTGTGTTTCTAGAAATATTTATGGTCAAGACAAAAAGGGACTTTATTAGTTTCAGTGTAGAAACTAATAAAGAATAATCTATCACTCTTACTAAAGGAATAGTTATGAATTCATTTAGCATAAATCCAAATCAGTTGGTTGTGAAGGCTGAAGCTTACAGCTTATCCAAGAGGTGCCAGAAAGAAAGATGACTTCTGCTATCTTAAAAATCAGTTCAGTTCATTTCAGTTTTATTCATATCACACCAATCCACAACAAAAACGCCAATCTCAAAAACCTCAGTTTATGTAAAGACAACTTTATAAAACTTTAAACCATCATCCTGTTTGCAATGCATTGTTATTTATACAAAAGCCAATGATCCTACATAAAGCAAGGAATAAGAATGAAACATTTAATGCATTTCTGGTTAGAGTATCTGATATAAAACCAAAGCACCAATATTTTATAGCCATTTAGACTATTTTATTTATTTTTAAATAACCAGCAGCTTATGTGTAACAGGATGCCAGAATAAAAGTTCATAAAATAGCATCCTCATAAACTGTTAGGACATTTTTGAGAGTGGACTTTTAAGAAAGTAGAACTTCACTTTCAATTTGGCACCTCTCAGACCAGCTGTGAACTTCACTGGGTAAGATATGGAGCTACTCCTTGTAACGTTTCAACAAAACCTCACCTAACAAATTCTGAACAATCTCTTTAAGGTAACACTGTTCACAGACTGGCTATCCCGGCAGATAGCCCAACTAATTAAAACTTGTTGTACTTTGATGATAAACAAGTGTATCATTCTTTGCAATCCGCTACTAAATTGTGTCAATGTTTAGTATACTATGCTTTTGGCTTAAGTCTGTGTGTTAAAGTGAAAATACCAACTAAAAAAAAATTTGTTTTTTGTCTTAAGTAAAAGCAATGGGATCATATTACAAATGTTTTATTTTAAATGTTTGTGTCCATTATTAATTTAATTGACATAGGTTCCATGCAACTACAATAAGGCTGTTGAGAGAGCCTCGAGGCTTCAAGTCTTTCATTTTCATGTGTTTATTGTACAACAAAGCACGTGCTCCGAGAAGTGGGGATTACAGCCCAACTCTGGACCAGGAACTTCTGGGAAAACTCTTCTGGACTTTGACACGTTATTCCCAAACTGAGTTCGGAGCTCAGAAAAAAAAGTTTTGCAAGGAGGGAATTATGATCATAATCCTTTTATGGTTGCTTTAACTGCTTTGTTATTGGTTATCCTTTAACTTCTTCATTTAGACTTTTTTTTTAAGTAGAACTTACTCTTGCGTCTCATATAAAAGTTTAAAAACATTCAAGAATCAATACTTCGTAAAAGTTGTACCAACTAGTTTACGTGGGGAACGTATAAGATTAGGTATCAGGCTAATGTGTATTAACATAATACTGGGTATTTACAGTGTAATAACAACAGAGATTTTAAAGTCTCAGAGCTGCGTTTAAACGCAGCACCAGAAGGAAACACACGCAGTCTGGACACAAACAGATAAACACAAGAGTTGGCCTCATGCGAGCCCCTCAGAACAGCTGCGGGAAAAGTTACAAAGCTTCCGAAAACACTCACCTGCGACACCAAGGGAATAAGTGTCTGTTCCACGGAGCGAGTTTTGATCTCCAGGCCGGAATCAAAGTTACTGTTGCTGCACGGAGATGAAGCCATTCCCGCCGAGCTTTTTCTTTCTCCCCTTCTTTCTGGCTCGCTAACACTCAATCACGACGCGCGGACTGACACTTAACTGAGTTCGCTCCTTTTCTCTGCTGTTTTAGCAGCTGCAAACTGGCTGCCGCGGACGCGAGATTTAAACACCGAGGTTTTTTTTTTTTTTGTTTTGTTTTTTTTTTCCTTACTTCGTCACACAGACGGTAATCGAGCGATTCTCCGCACACGCACGCTGCTTCAATCCCCCTCCGGGTCGGTGGTTGCGCCGCTGCGCCCGCTAATGTCCATGTAGTTTACTCAGCTACGGCAGGGAGCGGACTGCAGCACGCCACTGTGGGCAACCACATCCACACATAGGCACACATACACAGCATGGACACACTTCCAGGTTCCCACTGCTGGCTGTTTTCATTAATACCGTGACTTCAGATTGTGCACGATAAACATCAAGGTTTCCGTTTCTGTTCTCACATTGTTACATAATTAAAAAACAGAACCAAATCTGCATTGAAGTATTTACTATAATAACATCAATGGGTGCACACTACACCTTTAACCATGGCATAAAAAAAGTGTATTTTAATCCTTTTCTGATTATCAGTACTCCTGCTTATCCGGGAAAGGTATGAAATTGATAGTTTACATTTGTGGAGACTGTAAGTATAAATAAATAAATAAATAGAGTTTAAAAAAAAAAATGTATTTCTAGTCTTTATTTCCTAATTTATTGTCTAAAATTTCCATCCTGTCTCATCTCTGATTTAATAAGAGTTTCCATGTTTAAAGCCTGGCCACTGTAGATATATCTGCCCTAGTAACCTTTAATTTTTGTGTTAAACATTAGCTAAAAGCTCTGGAAACTCTGAAAATATGAGTAGGCTCAATGGATTTTTGATGGTAAAAACGTGTGGCTTATTTTTGTATATATCAATTACCCTAAACTGATTTTAGGTGCCAAAATATTTTCTTTCTACATTTTGGTGGACTTTGCCACAGCAAAGCTCTGTTTTGATGCACAAGCCCAATACCATCCTTAAACTGTGAAGAATCCTTTACCTCTCCAAATACAGAGAGAGGCTACCAATCGAACCTAACAGCACCAATTAAACCCCACTGCGAAGAACAACTCCTGGGTAACAGCAGATTGATTGAAACACATTACCAAAAACCTTTTACTTTTGTTTACCAAGAGAAAGGTGGTTCTGAAGTTGAAAGGCTGGGATTTCATTATTCTGGTTCTTATTAATGAAGTTTTAAAACTGCAACAGTGACAACACAAAAAGGCTGTGTGAGGCAAGTTTAAGGGTAGATCTGTCTGAATTATTTGTGCTTTTGCTAACAGAAACATGTCCCCCACCGAGATTTTAAATAGCTTTCTGAGAATCTGTTTACAGATGCTTTCCGTAAGCCCATAAACATAATTTCAGGCCAAGAGTGATAGATAGTTGAGTAGCTGAACAGAGAGCCTGACCCATACATTGTGTCTTGTGGGAACAAGAAGATTCTGTGTGTATAGTTAGTTATTTCACATATTTGAATAGTAAACATTTTTATTATCCTCTCAGAAACAGAGACCGTAGTCCTAACAAAGAGAAAACTATAAAGTAATTCATCGTATTAACTGATTTTGCCAGAAATCTCCTCCATAAACAATTTAAAGAGTTTCAATTTATTGCTTTCATTTAGTCATTCCTTGATTTGTTCCGCTAGTTTGCTCAGAATCGTCCCCCAGATAAGTTCGCTTGTAGCTCTTTCCTGGACTTACATTATTGTGAGTCACTTTGATACTAAGATTTTTAGGTAAATGCACTTTGACCCATTCCTGAGGAAACAAAGTACCAAAAAACAGAATTCTTTTACCTAATAACTGTTTATTTCTTAACTGTCAGACCTGTGAGTTGTGTTGCATTCTTTTTGATGTCAGATCTTTCAAGTTCCTTGTTGAAAATGTAACAAAAATGAGTTCAGTATACAAAATGGCTGCCAAAAAATCTAAAACATAGTGAAAGTTTAGAATATAAATTATTCATTAACACCTCTCACAGGTTGTCAGTATACCAGCTATAACAAACACTATTTGTGAACATATTCTTTTAATCTTTGACTGTATAAAAATGAAATACTTTGTTTTTTCCTTGTATTTCTACTGGAGCTATCACCACAACATTTGGCAAACTCCACTGTTTTTTTCCAGCTTGCAACTGGAGCATGCTCTACTCTGATGTGTTGACATTCCCAGATTGGAGCTCTGACTTCAGAGAAAACTCCAAGGCAGCATAAATCTTTTAGAAAGACATTAGATCATGACTTAAGACACAATTTGTTCACAACCAGAACAGCAGAGCCTGGATGTCTGAGACTTGACGAAAACATGGCACTTGGCTTGTTTTAATCTCTAGAGTTTTAATGAAACCCCTGTCTTTTGTATTTAATGCAAGTACTTACATTTTCTGTTTGACTTCTCAGCACTTTCTTTCTTTAAATTATGAAACATATATCAAAGTGTCACAAGTTTGAAATAAATGTGAAACTTCCTTTGGAGGTTTTTCAGGTATGTCCCGCTGGGGCAGACCCAGAATATGCTAGACTGTCCGTCTGTTGGTCCATCCATCCATCCATCCATCCTTTGGATGTATCTATGTGTACCCTGTCTCTCGCCCAGTGACTGCAGGAGATAGGAACCAGCGGCCATGATCTATTTTTTGTGTATAAGTTGTTAAAATCTCATGCCTTGCAGCAATATGTAATTCAAAAACAAAAGAAATAAAAAGCAAATTGATAAGTAAAATAATACTTCTATAATACTACTACTTGACAAATTAAAAGAAGGGCCATCTATTGTCTTCTGCTTTTCAGAGATCGGGTTGTTGAGGTAACAGGTCTAAGAGAGGAATCCATACATCCCTTGTCTAGAAAACACTTTCCAGCAGGTATTCACAGGCCAGAAGGACTAGTCCTTTTAATGGGTTCTGGTTTTACCCTGGAGGTCTCCTCCAATGGGGAATTCCTCGGTTGAGGGTCAGAGCTTAGAGTAAACAATAAATCAAGATCTTTGCTTTTTGCTTTAGCTTTCTTTACTTCAACAGACATTATCAGTGCTCACATTACTGCAGATAAGGCTCCAATTGTAAATGCATCTTCTTTTCCATCCTACCATCACTTAGACATGAAGACACTTGAACTCCTCTGCTTGAGCCCAGTGATCAAAGATTTCATAACTGGGAGAGCACAATAACAAGAAAACCTTGCAATTCTAGGCAACTTGGGACAATTATCAGGAACCCTCCTCAAGCTGGCCTCACACCTGAGATGAGGAGCATAATAATAATGTTGGTTGCTATGCAAGCTGGATGCCAGGGTAGATGCCTAGACACGCTATTTCTCCATGGCCTTATCATATGGGCATCATGATCTGACTCCATTTTAGTTTAGGCTGCACAGTTAAACAACAACGCATTTCTCCGAGTGGTGTGCTACATCTTTTCTTTGGTAACCCTATGACATGTATCTACGATGTAAAATTATTTAATGTGTCTGTATTTCAGTTCAGGAACCTATTTCCAAACTCTCTTTGGGTCCTGGAACTATTTATTACTTTATTACAAGGAGAGTCCTCAGGTGACACCTTGTGTATAATATTTCATAGTGTGAACACAGCAGATGGCAAATAGCACATGTGTTTTGGAAGCTCTATGGCACTGAGAGTCATGACTTATTTTGCTGCCCAGCAAATAGAGGTAGGCTTAGACTCTGTGTCAGAGATGGGTCATCATGTGTGGGTGTGCTAAGCCAGTATTTATGTAAAAGTACATACTAAAGCTATAACTTAACAGTGTTTTCACTGGTTTCTCTCCAGTTCCACAACGACGTGTACACTTAAACAGTACATCATTAAAAAGGTATGCTAGATGTTGAGTGAAAAAGGATGTGCTCAGTTGTGATGAATGGCTCTACCACTACTTCTAGATGATATCTGGGTGGGTTTTTTATTATCTACACTCGGGCTCTCTACCAAGTGATAAGCTGATAACAAACCCAACTTCAGCTACTTGCGCTGGGCTGTATTAACTTGTGCTGGCATGAGTCACTCTGGTCAGAGCAGATAAGTCAAAGTGGTACACTGAGATAAGAAATGTGATGATACACTGCTGCAGAAAATAACTTGGTTAAGGAGCTGACAAGCTGCTTGTGTAGTCTTAAACACACATTGTTGTCATTGGGTGAAGCAGACTTGTTTTTCTTAACTGTGTCTACTTTGTTCTGCAGTTTTCAAGAGTTGCTCCTCAGTCTGTAATCTCCTGTAGGCACTCAGCATTTTGGATGTTTACCTCAAACTCAAGCGAGCGAGTCCCTTTTGTGTATTCTCATCCACACAGTCCAAGGGTATTACTCATTAAATAAGAGCTGCTTATGCTTGGTGTGACTGTGTTGCTAACAGCTGCTACAGTCTCTCTCGCTCTCTCTGTGTGCTTTAGAAGTCCTGAGTTCCCTTTCTCTCTTGATCATCCCTTTTTTGTGGTACCACTCCTGGGATGGGAGCTGCTGAGCCTAAAGAGATAGTTATTTTGCATATCAGAACATGTGAAATTAGTGCCCTCAGTTCTATACTAGATAAGAAGATTAAAATTAGGAATACAAAATGAGATGTTGAGCAGTTTATGTCTGCTAAAATTGATTTTAATGTGCTCATGGTTTACATTTGCAGTCAAATCATTGGCATGAACATCATAAAATGGTGTATTTAAGCTGTTTCCTATCTAGAGGAAGTAATCATACATTAGACAACTTCCCTTAATTAAAAACACAAGAACTGGGTGCACAAGTTTGAATTTGTTGTAGATTTGATCTGATCAACAAAGTATTAAGATTATACACACAGGCTGAAATATTTTCATCTGCTGTATACTAAAACTTGAACAAAAGCCCCTTAACTACACACTTTTCTAGCCATCAACAAGCCCCTGGATTCTTGATTAATGCAAATGATCATCACAAATAAACTTGCCTTGCCTTCTTAAAAAAAAAATTATAGGTTTTGTCAAAATTGGTTGACTTTTGGCCATGGACCATAGCAAGAATAGTTTTGAGGACAGGACTTTGGGAGTAAGTCTAATGTTTGTTTGCTGCATCCATTTCAAAATCAGTTTTCATGTTTATTGGAAATTTTAGAGGAACACCTTAATATGACCAAGTTTTAACCGTCAGGCTATTGTTTTGAAAAACATCTGAAGAATCTGGAGATGGTTCAGAATCTTTATTTTCTATTCTTCTTGTGCAGTTAACCAGCAGCATTAGCAGCATCATGATGCTGCCACCACCTTGTTTGAGGGTAGATACAATGTTCCTAGATTGAAAAAGCCTTAGACAAGACAAAAAATTAGTTATCCAGCCATGACGTCAAGAAGTATGGAGTGACATCTCATTCTTCAGGTGAGGCGTTCATACCTAAGAACATCGTATCAACTGTTAAGCATGATGGTGGGGACATCATACTGATGGGACAGTGGTACTGGTATTTAAAGGCGAACTTTCTCTAAATTCTCCAACTTCTTCTCAAATCAAACAAGTTGATGATTGAAACTTGGACACAACTGGGTGGTCCAACAGGGCAGTGAACTCAAACATGTGTTGAAAAGATTGGAGCAGGTTAACATTAATTTCTGACATAGTCCTGGCCTCTACCCTTAATTGACATTAACATGGTTGTAAGTATGTATTTGTGTCAATATGTGAAAAATTAATTGAAGTTGTATGCTGGTATCATTATTCTACCCTGGAAGAAGAATGGTTCAAATAAATCATTAAAAGTTCAAAATTGTACTTTATAACAAGTTTCTTCATACATATTTATATAAGATTAGACTTTGTAGTTAATTTTCATTGATGTCCCATATCAGTTAACACATTAACCTTAGGGAAAAACTAGAATCTGCTGGTTAGTTTGATTTGCTTGCACATTCACTCAGAATACTTTTGTGTGTTTTAGACTGCTTTGCCCTTGTCTGAGACCTCCAGTTGAACTCACTCTCTTAGCATGATAGAGTGACCAGAGAAGACCCCTGTTGAAGAGAGTAGTTAAAACAGAGGTGAGGTGTTACAAGTCGATATGCATCTGTCTCAACAGTGCTTTTACTTACTGATTTCAAAATGTTGTATAATTATAGGTTTTCTGATATCTTCATTCAAAACCAACTTATCAAAGTGCCTTCCCCAACAAGGTCAATGTTTTGCTTTTAATTTTAAGCTAAAAAATTGAAATTAGATCATTTCCCATGAGGAAGCTTTTTTTTTCTTTTAACAAAGGTAGCTGAGGTATACCCAACCTGATCTTTTTCTTGATGTCAGGTCCTGCTTCTTTTGGACTCTTGCTTTTGTTATTTTTTTGGTGTTGAATTCTTATTTTCACTTATCCTAGTATTTCTTGTTTGTCCAGTTCTTAGGTTGAGTATTTCAGTTTATTATAGATTATGTTTATTCTCCTGCATTTTGATTAGATCAGTCTGTTTTGGTTTATACTTTAGTACAGTCTTTAGTTGTCCTCTGCTTCTGTTAGAGTTTGCTTCTGTCATTTCTTTGTATTGATTTCCTATTTTAACCAGTCTAGTTTATCCCTTTGGTTTGTCCAGTGCTTAGTTTGAGTATTCCAGTTGCTTTTAGATTATGTTTGATCATTTCAATCTTTTCTTAGTTGCCTATCTCCAGCAGTCATCGGGCGAGAGGTGGGGTACACCCTGGACAGGTCAGCAGTCCATTGCAGGTCTTACTTACATGATTGTTTTAATTCAACCACATAGGATAGTTTTCGAATAAGAACAGTCAGTTTAAGATCACTCAACTGAATCTCAGATTTTGACTGACCCATTGAAAACATTTGTTTTATTTTTTTTAAGGTACTCATGGGTAGAATGTTCTAATTGTTTTCTCACTTTATAAGCGAGGGGCGTTTCAGTAAAAACAGAAGAAATCTGCAAAAGGTTCAAATACTTTTTTACAGCACTAATGTACACGTTAGATATGAGGCCCTTTGTTAAGTCAAATCCATTTTACAGTATTTATCAAGTCATTAAAAGATATACATTTCAGTCATAGGTAAACCTGTGTGTCATCCATATGGTAATCTGATACCATGCCAGCACCGGACTTGGGGAGACAGAGCCTTCTCCATGGCTGCTCCCACCCTCTGGAACTCTCTCCCCAAACACATCCATGATTGTACAGACTTATCAACATTCAAATCACATCTCAAAACACACCTTTTCAGAACAGCTTTTAATGTGTGGTTAATGTCCTGTTTTATGCTTATCCTGTTTTTTTTCTTCCTTTATTTAAATGTTCAGGGCTATGTATTTGTTTTCCTTTTGTGATTTTGTTAGATGTACTTAACTATTGTGCTTGTAACTTTGCTTGATTCCTGTAAAGTGTCTTTGAGTTTTTAGAAAAGCACTATTCAAATAAAATGTATTATTTTAAAGCTCAAAGGGTACACATTAAAAGTTTCAAGAATAGAGCCCTGTAGAACACCATAAGATAGATGAGCTTTTGAAGGTAAAGAGCCATCCACTTTAACTTTAACTTTATTTATGCAACTCAAAAATTGAATTGCATAATTAAGATTTAAACCATTGCAGTGTTGATCCTTTAATCTCAACATTTTGCTGTAAGTAACAAATAGGAATGCTATGGTCTGTTATATCAAAAGCAGCACTGAGATGAATACATTCAAATGAAGAGAAAACTTAAGGCAGCAGTGCTGTCAAGGATAGACAATCTCTCAATCCTTTTCAGCTGTTGTCTTGTCAAGAAGGCTCTTACAGGAACAAGGAAAATTTAATTACATGTAAACAAAACTGACAGTTCCACAGTGAAATGCAGACACCCAGCATAGAGAGCCTAGAATTCTCTTTATCTGCATTTCTCTTGTTATATAATCACACACATCTGTCATAGGCTCGTTAGAATTCAGATTTCATTTTTATGACAGCTGTTCTCAGTTTGAAATAGCAGCAGATGTAAACATCACTGGATATGTGAACATTTTCTGAAGTAACAAGCACATTTTTAAGGAATAATGGTAGGCCATAAACTAATTTAATCATTAACTCATTTTAATGTTGATTCTCTGAACTTTACCAGGAATGTACAAATACAAGACAACTTGGAACTTTCTTTGTATGACCCTGCCAACTCTTGTTAATATAATATATCCTGGTGGATATTTTAAGAGACTCTCTCACCATGGAGTGAGAATATGTTGACTAAAAATCACAGACAAAAGCTCATCCTTCGACTCATTTTTTCCCCTGGCAGTAAAAACAATGGTAGGATTTTCACACAAAAAACACTCTTCTCCTGCAGTGACTTGATACATTTGATCAAATTAATCCTCTGTTACATAAGCAGCTACAGATGATGAACACAACACCAAAATAAAACAGAAACTTCCATGCTATCTCTTTCCTGCCGCTCCTGACATAAGAGCTACAGTAGATGCATGGGTTGTCTCACTCTGCCAAGTTCATCCAAATCTTGTTTCGCTGAGACTGAGGGAAGAGGGAAAATGGCAAGGCAAACAGTGGCTATTTTCTACCCGAGAGCTGGTGACAGCAAGCCTGTTTTGTCTTTGTCACGCAGATATAGACTGCAAGTCAGCACGGTCAGAACGGAGCCAGAAAAGGTTCAGCTACCCATCCTCTGCTCACCCCATTTTTCTCCTCTTCATATTGTTTTTCTCTCTCCATGTTTATCCGTGGGAAACTTGTATTTAGGATATCAAGGCACAAAAATACATCAAGTATGTCTACCTGTAAAATTCAGAAATTATATGATTTCTTCTCTTTGATGATAAAATGACTTCTTATTTATTTATTTATCTTAATAAGACAGAATGCCTGGCTGGCAGCTAGCTCAGCTGTGACCAGTCACACTCAATCAGATCTCAGAGAGAGAGAAACACACTCTGACACAGCAGTGTATATGGTTTTCAGCATTGTTTTTTGTTTTATTATAATTCACTTTGAGTAGCAAAGAAATGATACAGTGTAATGGCTTTATGCTTTCAGGGAGCATTCTCTTCGCTAAAAAATGTAATTTATATATTGCAAAGCAAAACTATAAATATGAATCAGTCCTTTTGTTTTCTTGTTCGGAGAGGAAGGGAACAAACTCATGTCTAATCCAGCAGACTATCAAGAATTCACCTTGTGACATCATGATGTCATCCAAATCATGTTCTGTTTCTATGATTTAAGAAAAAATTCTTGTTTATTAGATACACATTTAAAGTAGCTCAAATCCTTAAACTCCTTGGTGTTGTGGGCTTTTTTCGTTCTATTATTATCTTGCGTCACCTAGTGGACATTAGTGGGCCGTGCAGCTCACTGTCACCATCGTTGCCTGTATATTAACACACAGGTGCATCTCATTAAATCAGAATATAATTGAAAGTTTAATTTAAATCTTTTGATATGGCTAATTTGTGGCCAACACAATCATGGGGATGACTGTTGGTCACTGACACCCTTGAGGGTAAGCCACAAAAGGTCATTGCTAAAGAAGCCGGCTGTTCAGAGAGTATTGTACCCAATTAATAGAAAGTTGAATGGCAGAAAAAAAACATTAAGAAAAAACATGTTTTGTCTCCATGGAGATTGTAATATTAAAAGAAAATTTTGAAAATTTACTTGAATATAATGATGGATTGTGTGCATTCCTCATCTGATTTTCAGGTTATTGTCATAATTTCATAATAATACTATCACCCATAAATGACCCATTTGAAAGAGTAATAACATGTTGATGAACGACTTTGGGTTTTTGTATCTCTGTATAAACAATACAAAAAATTGCTTTTTGTTTCAGTGTCTTAAGTCAAGTCAACTCAAGTTTATTTGTATAGCACATTTCAGCAGCAAGGCAGTTCAAAGTGCTTCACATCATAAAAAACATCAATCAAGTATACAGCAAATCATCAAAATCATCAAGCAAATACACATGAGAATTAAGCAAAAGGGACAAATAGCACATCGAAAATAACTATATATTCTTAACCAAGCCATTATGTCTTCTTAACACAGGTTTTACTGGAGTAAAAAATAACTCATAACTTTGATGCTGGATACCCCCCCCCCACACACATACATACATACATAAAAATATATAGACTAACCTTGTCTCCAAGCAAAATAACAATTTCAACTATGGACATAGATAAATAGAGACAACGATTGATGTCCTTAACTGAGACAAATAAATGGTTATATTTTTTAATGGCAACTTTTATTGCAAACTCCATAGCAGGCTTTTTGTTGCGCTCTATCAAAAAACGCATATTTTTTATATTAAAAATGGCTCTGGCTTCTGAAATGAAGAATAATGGAAACACTGATATTTTTATGGCCATATTTGTTCAGTTCGGGGTTTCTTCTTAAAGTTCTTTCTCTTGGCATGTTATTCATTAAAATATTGAACTGTGCTGAACAGATCTGAGCCAAAGTCATTTACAAAGGACAGACTATTACTGTTACCTCCTATTTCTGACCCCGCCCCCAGTTATTTCTTGGCCAATATATGTTCGGGTCTGATCACATGTTTATGGATCGCCCAGTTCTTCAGTGCTTGTGGCGCATTTGTTTTAACTAACGTGATATTTATAGAACTTGGCTGGGGAACTATTGATATTTAGAAGCGGTTTACCCTCGGACTCTTTTACAGTAACTCCACAACTTCTCTATCCAAGATGGCGGCGTCCGTAATTGAGACATGCCATGTAGCATGCAGCGCAAACAGGACTCCACATGTTGTTTCTTGGGGTCGTGGAGGGACAGTTGCTTTCGGAACGTGTAATTCAGTGGCTCTGTACGACCCCCAGGTGATTAAAATTCGTAAAACATGTCTGTAGTTGTTTTTTTCTGCTGCTGGTTGCTGATGCTACCAATATTCGTGTACAGTGTGGGTTTAAATGTTGGAAAAACATTTTATTTAACATGAACTGTTTTAACTTCAGGAGAGAAGAGTTGTCGCTTTGCTGAACGGGCACAAAGGGAGAGTAAATGCTGTCCAGTGGGTTCACAAGAAAGACAATGGTGAGTGTGAAGGAGGAGTAAAGATAGTTCAGGGATGTAGCTACTGTCGCACGGCTAAAACAAAACACCCCCCCCCAAAAAAAAAAAAAAAAAAAAAAAAAAAAAAAAGAACCCATGCATGCAAACTCCATACAGAAACTTTACTTAAAAAACTGAACCAAATATGACAGCAGTGTGTAAATATTTATTGTTGGTCATTTAACGGCCAGGGCAATCTTCAGTACATCCTTAATAACTTGATAGTTATGTGTCCTTTATCAGTGTTACTCTTTACAAAATCAGTTAAACTTATTGATTTGTATAAAAATCCATTTTCGCAAAGCCCTCTTAAGTTCCAACCCTATTAGAAATTCCCAGGGAGGGATAAACTTGGGCAAAAAAAAAAAAAAAAATCACAGGTGTAAACATTTTCTGGTATGGTAAATTCATTTATGGTTGGCTATCTCACCTGCTGTTACAATGGATAACTGCATCTGGCCATATCTCCAGATCAGTTCTGATGCTTCCATGTTTGTAAAGGTGACACATCTCTACATTCAGTGTTTGTTCAGGCATACATTTGTTGTTCTTTTTCAAATTATAGTGACATTTAACACATTACAGGTCATGCTTTATATGACTGTACTTAGTGTTTATTTATCATTCTTTGTTAGTATAACATGATGGACTACAACTTGTTTGGAAATGTTCTTAACTCCTTCCATGATTGACGAATAGTTGTTTCTCTAATGTCATTGCTGATGTCTTTCTGTTTTGAAATTGTGCTAAAACACACATGAATGCTCAAGGCCAGCAAACTGAGGAGAACATCTTTTATTATATTGCTGCTCACCACCTACTGATGATTTAATCAATGCAGTTATTTAGCTGGATATAGCAGCTGTTTATTTTCTAAATTCCTGTAGTGTTTATAAGAGAGCCATTTACTTCAAGTATCTTTTTTTTTTTTTTTGTAATTTTGTCTACAGTTGAAAATAGAAGCAAAACTGCTTTTCCTGGCTAGTTTGATTGTGGAACACAATAAACCAAGTTTTACAGAGAGTTCAGCAGTTTTATTTCATAAGCAATTACTCTCACACATTGGAATTGTTTTTTTAATTCAGTTTCCATGGCATTTATTCCAGATGCAAAGAGAGAAAAGCACCCTTTCACACCACTACTTTGTGACATAGAACCGATTATGGCACTTTTTGATGTTTACATTTAGGGTCTTCAGAGGTTTTATTTATTTAATCTTAAAATCTGGTCGCTTTATAAAAAGCACTTTTTAAAGTTTTACATAAAAAAAAAAAAAAAAAAAAAAAAAAAAAAAAAAAAAAAAAAAAAAAAAAATCTTTCAACCATAATTGAACACAACACACCCACTTCACTAGTGCTTTGTGGAACATTTTAACTATGTCTGTATTAATGTGTTGTTTCTACAATCAAGGTACTCTCAATGATGGTTTTACATTGGGCCAGACCTCACTTAATATTTGCATTTAGATTTAAAAAGTCCTCTTTGCTCTCATAATTTGGAAGATTGTAAGGTTCATATATAATGCTAGATATTCTTTATTGAAACAAGTAATTCATTGAAAATGAGTTGTAAATTAATTCAGTTGTGTTGATTTTGTTGTCATAGCATCAGAATGTCATGTTGTCTCAGGAGGTTCAGACAATCGGATCATCCTCTGGGAAGCTCAACATGGGAAGGTGAACTGCTTTCATTACAACTTTCCTAGGTCTCAAAAGTGCTTCAACTGCCAATCCTTATATTAGAATAAATATTTAAGTGCCTGTCTGAGTGTTTCGTAGTACAGAGGGTATTTTTATGGTATGTATTATAATTTTAGTCTTTAAAAATATAAGCCTTCAGTAAAAATGTTCTGTGTAATTCCCTAGTTCATCCAGTCAGTGGAGTGTAAGGACCACACTGGTCCTGTCAGTGCTGTGGATGCTATCTACCTGGAGGACTCTAGGGTCCTCATTGCTTCCTCTTCATCTGACTCCACAGTGAGATTGTGGCTCTGCAGTGACAACAAAGAAGGTAATAAACAAGGAAAACAGACTTTGACACTTGTTAACACATCTGTGGCATGGCTGTGTGACTTTGTTTTAAAAAAAAAAAAAAAAAAAAAAAAAAAAAAAAAACTCAAATTATTCATACCCCTGGAGATTTAGGTTCAGAGTAGCCCAGTCAGAATTCAGACTTGAATCTGTGGAGAGAGCTAAAGACTAGGTAATGGGCGATGAGGCGTTCTAACCTCAAATATAGGAGCTTCATCATCAACAATAAATTCTTCAAGCACCA
Source organism: Anableps anableps (assembly GCA_014839685.1). NCBI lineage: Eukaryota > Metazoa > Chordata > Actinopteri > Cyprinodontiformes > Anablepidae > Anableps > Anableps anableps. The sequence continues at coordinate 15,450,023 of CM026079.1, forward strand.
GTGGAAACATACAGAAAGCAGATCAGCAGTTATAAGGATGGTTTGATTGCTGTAATGCCAATGAATGTATTTCCAATTATTTATAAAAGTTAAAATACTTTTCAACATGCTATTTTTAAGTAAATGCTAATTAAAATGTTATTTTCAATATTCAATACTCTCTTTACATGTGTTATCATTTAAGAGATTTCTGTCTCTTTTTCCCTGTGAGAGAGAACTTCTTGATTGAATAAAAACATTTTAAAATCTAAATCTGCCTGGCGTATGATACATTTGGTCTTGACCTGCATGTATTGAAAATGTTTAGAAATTATTCATCATGATCTCAAAAACCAAGAACTTAACAGTGGTGTGTTCACTTTCGTGAGCCACAGTATTATTTTTTTTATTTTTATTTATTTATTTTTATTTATTACACCCCCTCTAAATTGTTCACATCTGTATTTCACCACTTAACAGAAAGTGAAGAAATAACTGTTTCTCATAAGACGGCATTATATATTATTTTTCTCAAGTGTGCTATTATGAAACCTCCACTGAGGAAAACAACTCAGATCCATTGGTAATCAATATTTATAGACCAGTTTTTAACTTCCCCTTTTCTCAGTAAAACACTTGAATTGTTTCAAATGATAATTCACTTTACAGTATTGAATTACAAACCAGTTGTATCTCAGAATGGAAACACTGAAGCGAAATGGCTCCAGTTAAAATCATCAAGGACCATAGGGTCAGCAGTGACTCATAAAGCGCTTCTAATTCCTATTTCAGTCCTGTTTGATCTTATTGCTGCGATTCAGATGTTCTAATTTGAAGGCTTCCTAATTCACCGGGTTTCAACGGGTCAAATTTTAACTGTTTTTTATTATACCTTGGGGAAAAGAGTTGTCATGTTTCAGCTGGCAGTTTTTAGTCTGCTGAAGGATAAAGCTAAGATTGCAATACGGGTCCATTCCTTGGTCTGTTACTCTGAGCCATGTTATCTCTTCCCCCTGGGTGTTGTTACAGAAATTTATGCTTAACTTAAATATATATTAGTGACTGGCACTATTACTGTTACCCCTGGAAAAGGTGTCTAACAAGACTTGAAGCAAATTCATCTTTTGATGCCATTTTTTTCAGTTATTGTGCTCTCGCTATCTTTGAATAAAGCTCCCTGCATTAAACTCATTACTTCTTCAGTTTTCAAAACTCCACTAACAATTTTACTGTTTCTACAGGTTGAGGGTCAGTTGTTATGTCTCCTTTTTTTGTTTTTGTATAATTTCTGAATTCATGTACTCTTATCTATTTATTCATATCTTTTAACATTGTTCATATTAGGTATGAGCCAGTATGACAATTGTCACTTCATGCTTTGGTTTCATGGTGTAAACAAACAAAAAATAAATAAACAAACCAATGACACCAAAAAAGGGATGAAGTTGGTTTTATTTGATCAGCAGTGAGCATAAATAAGTGGGGGAGGGGAGTGCTACAACACTCTGTGCTTCAACCCGAGAAAACTCTGCTCACTTCTCCACTTTCTCTGGCATTAAAAGGACTTTGAACCATAGGAATGTCATGATGGAAAATTTAATCAGTTTTGAACTTTAATTTTTTTTTTTTTTTTTTTTTTTTAAGTCTCTGGATGCCTTGATAAAATTGAGCAGCCCATGCCTAGTTTATTTATGGTTTATTTGAATTGCTACACTAACATGTTATTAATGACGGACATTTTTTTTACAAAATGAAAAAAAAAAATGTACGTTTTGACAGAAATATGTTTTTGACACTTTGTCAGTGGCGCTTCTGGTTATCATCTTCATCTGGTTTTCCTCTTTTCAAGCTGTCTGGGATTTGAATTTCCTTTTCCTGAGCGTTCTTTTTTCCCACCTGTCACTGAAAAAGAACCCAGTGTAGCTTTACTGTCTTTACAAGTGTCTCTGAAGTCTGGATCTTGGTTTAACCTGAGTTTCTGTCTCCAATGTAAATATCACATTATCTCGTTTGTTTTTCTTTTTATGCATAAGGTGAAAACCTACTAAAATAGAAAATATTTTGTGTCCTAAAATCCATTTGTTTCCAGTTGTGACTGTGTCTCTGTAGCACATCTGAAAATGTTTCCATGTGGATGTCTCCTCAGTTGAGTGCCTGCATAATGTATCATTTGGCAGCGGCTTCATGATGGATGTCTCTCTAGCTCTGTTGCCAGGCATTGGAGGTAAGCATAAGCTACTCCTTCAGCATCCTTTAAGTTGCACACACATTTTTCCTTCTTCATCATTCATGTCAGTAACAGCTATAGTTCCTCTGATTTTGGTTTGGTGCTGTGCTCTTCTACCGCTTCTGCCTATTAAATCTCAGATTCTAATATTAAACCTGTGGTTGGTTTGTTTTGTCTTTATGTGCATTTGTAGTTCCCATACTGGCCTGTGGGGGTGATGACTCTCGGGTGCATTTGTACGTGCTGGAGAGTGGTCAGGTAGCTTCCATCATTACTCCCTCAGGGGAAGGTTGTTCATGAATCCTGTGCTAATTGCTTAATTTGAGGTTCTGAGGCTTGAAGGCAACCATTGACTCTGTGAAACTGCTCCATTGCAGCTCCAGAAAGCCATGTCACTGCAGGGGCATGAAGACTGGGTTCGTGGAGTGAAATGGGCATGCACTGGTGAGTTTGTCTGTTTAGGTGCTGTCGACACAATTGTAACGTGAAAGCCTGTTCCTGTTGTCTCACTAGTAGATTCAAGGAAAAAAGAATCGCACAGGTTTATATGGTTTATATTTATATTTTGAAATATTAATCGTAACTGGTAAAGTGTGTAAAATATATGAAAAACTGCAGTCACTTTGACTAACAAGCATAAGGCATCAGAAACCTCTAGAAGTGCTGTACTTGTCACTTCTATCCTTACCTTTATTAGTTGCAATCCTTGAAAAAAGAATCTTAAAAATTCTAAATTATTCTTTTTAAATGTTATCATATAAATTGAAACATTGAATGAACCAGAAAGAACAACATTTAGCCTGAGAGGATGTACCTAACTTTGGACTGATGTGGGTAGATTAATGGTGTAGTTCCAAAAATAAAATTTTAAAATTGGATAATTATATTCTTTAACTGTTTTTTGTTTGTTGCCTCATGTAGCTTGGTCATCATATAATATGAAGATATAGTGGCTACGCTGGCCTTATGTGAAGGCTACAGCCTAATACACTAGGCTGGCCAGCACTCCAAATAGCTAAATGTGCATGGGTTCCTCCCACTGCTTTGATTGCTCTATGCCTTACATAGAGACCAATATGTACTGTGGTATGAAGAAGCACCCTCAACTCAAAGTTGCACATTTAGGTAGGCTGCACACAGATATAGGGAATTTGTAAATTTTTCAGGCTGCAGTTCAAAGAAAACATGTATCTGTCACTCTGTCAAAGAGAGTACCTGGTAAATCAGGAAGCCCGCTCATCTGCATTGAACTCATGGGGCTAATTAGCTGATGAAAGCCCTCATGGCATTTTCTCATCTAAAATACGGCTGAAACTGATAGTAAAGATGCAGAAACCTTCCATTAAAAAAAAACAAACAAGAAAAACATTCCACATATTGTAAGGAAATACCGTAATAGACACGTGATGGCATTGTGATAGTGGGCAAGAAGACAGTGGAAGAAAAGAAAATCTTTACTTTATAAATGGCGTTTAATACGTCAATGTCACAAAAATATAACCTCTAAAATGAGGAATGTACTTTTTCAGCTGTTTTTAAACCATTTTAGAATAAACCTGAGTTCTCTTGTCACCATTGCATGTAGTTTTGGCAGACGTTCAGGCAGAAAACAAAACAAATGATAGTTTGTGTTATCAATCAAGTGTCAGTGCTTTGATTGACTTGATTTAATAGCTTGGCATCTTTTGCTATAGCAAATGAGCAATTTACAGCATTATGATAATATCGCTGTCGTTTTTTGGCACAGATATAACTGTACTAGTCACCACAGAAAAAAGCTGACATGCATTATGTATAAAGACAGGGACATTAAGCAGAAAACCAGCATGGGCTTTGTCTGCCAGCTGTCTTATTGGCTACATCACAGTTAGACGCTAACCTCTCATTGATCCCTGATGAAGCAGCTGTTTAAATTATCTGGACATGATACCTTAGGGTATGATGATAATTATAACCAGAAAATTAAGGCTCAGTCCCTCTTTGTCCAACATTTACCAGCGTAATCATAATCATCTTTAATTTAAGCTGAATTCTAATACAGTTGGAGCTCATCTCATTTTTTAAATTTGGCCATCTTTCTCTGCTCCTCCTCTGCTTAATACCCCAAACTTGTGCCTGTCACTTTAAAATTGAACTGAACAAATATTTGCTAAGATTTCTCAATACTTAAAAATGCAGCTTAGAAAAAAGGATGGAGGATACAGAGAACTTGCTGGACAGAAAGTGTATGTACACAATTGTATGTTTCGAAAAGCCATTTCAGCATCTAAACTGGACTTTAATTCCACATGGTTAATTTAATTGGTATGAGTATATTTGTCAGAAGAAGAATAAAATACAGCTATGTGCTAAAAACAAAAACAATGACATCATGCAGTTTTTGTATTAAGCAGGCAAAGGAAGAATAATTCAATTTGAATTCAAACTGAGACAGAAGTTTTGTAGAAACACCTCCTCTTTCTTCATGACAGTCTTCATTTCCTCTGCTCATGTTATTGGTAGGAAACTCAGAGGTATGTTGAGGTTATGTAAAACATAGGATAAAAAGTTATGGAATCAAGGAATTGCCTCTTTGTCTTTTCATAGTTTTCCCTATTTTTTAGAGCCTTTTGCTGCAGGATGTTTTACAGTTCAGTTTGTGATTTTAAGTAATTTTCTATAATTAACCTCTAGCTTGCTGTTATGAATTGTGGTCCTGACCTCAGTAAATATCCTTCTGTAGATGGTTGCTTTGAGTTCTTTTATTTTGGGTGGAGGTCATAACCTCTCATATTTTATGAGAAGGTTGTCACAAATGGCAATCAGAACCACAGTCAGCGGGAATAGGATGTAATATTAAATCGTGACACAAAAAAACCTAATATGCAATGGCTATATTTATTTATTTCAGTATTTTTAGTAGGGACAAGACATAAAACAATGTTGCATTTAAAATAAACTGTTGTCCTTTCTTCAGGGCTTCTAGCCAAAAGCTTATTTGCAAATTTAAAACCAGCAGTAAAATGAAAAAAGACTTCAATGCAGTCAAGAAATTGTCACGTAAAACTACTATTAAAAAATAGTCAAATAATAACATTAACTCATTTAAAAGTCAGTTTTATAAAAGACAATAAAAATAAACACCATAAAAATAATAAAACTATCGAAAAAAAATCTTAAAAGATACTTTTTCTAGATTTTGCAATGATGCCATTTTGTTGGCTCCTGATCTAAAACCTTCAGTGCTTGTTTGTCATTAATTTTGTATTAAGACAAAAAAATCTTGAACTATTTTAATTCTATTTGACAAACTAATTCCTTACAATGTTGTATGGTGTGAAAGTTAGAGCTAATCTGTCACTCTGTCATTCCCTTATCTATTATACACATTTTATCAAATATTTAACAGGTGTTCTGTTGTGTTCCTTTAATGAAAATTTCACAACAACATATTCAGTTTTAGACCTTGGAACTTTGAGGCCTCCTTTAGAGAGAGGATTTTCAGGTTTTCTCTCTCCGTGTCTCATTCAGGGGACGAACTGTTATTAGCCAGCTGTTCACAGGACTCTCTCATCAGAGTGTGGAGGTTCTGTGCCAAATCTGGCACAGACATCCATACAGAAGATGATCATACCGTCATCAAAATGAAAGAGGACGTTTTTGAAGTGAAGGACAGAGGTGAGTGGGCCAGACAGGCTTCATTACAGAAAAATATGTTAATTAAGCAAATGAGGAGAGATGGATGTTTTTTATAGGGAAAGAGTTTCATGCTCACTTTGATCAGTACAGCATATATTTATGTTTGATTTGTTACCGGGCATGTTTACCTGATATTACTGAAATATTCAGTGTTGTCATTTGGCCCTCTTGTTCTTTTCACAGGAATGGTCTCAATGTTTGCTGTGTCCCTTGAAACAGTCTTGGCAGGACATGAAAACTGGGTTTATGGGGTCAACTGGCAGCCTCCTGTCTATAAAGGTAGTCTGATTTTAAAAAGGCATTAAGGCATTTTTCAAGGGTTCTTGCATAGTATTGAATATTTGAATTTATAATTTTGCAGTTATGGAAAAAAGAATATTATGCAGTATGAAAAAATTTGAAAGTTGTCATACCATTTCTAATTCTATGATATAAAAGATAAAATAGAATTATTTTTTTTGAAGAAAAAAAATAGAATTTGTTCATATTTAGATGTTGTCCTTCTTATTTAATTTGCCACATCAGAAGTTAAGTGTTTGTCCAACTTCACATCCAAAATAAAAATGGGCATTTTCAGTGCTTTTTGTTTTTCTTTTTCTTTTTCTTTTCTTTTTTTTTTTTTTTTTTTTTACCCACAGTCCTTCTTGGACCTTCAGAGTTTTAAACTGAACTTATGGCTGCCAAACTGGGTCTAGTTTAGATGCGAAACAAATCAATTAAGATCCTATTTTTATTTGATTTATTTTCATTATTATTTAAAATTGAATTAAGATATCACAGATCATAAATTGAGATCTAAAGAATTTGTTTTATGTTTGAATGTCTTAGGATTTAAAATAGAACTTATCAAAGATTTTCCAGATATTATAAAAGCAGTGGAATAGCCCTTTACCACACTGCTGAATTGGAGGACAACTGTATCATTGTGCTCCTTCCTGATTTGTTAAACATGTAGACAAATAAAATCAAATTAAGTAAATGCTCTTAAATCTTCAACATGTAAAAAAAACAAAAAACAAAAACATCTAGAAATTAAGTTGTTTTGCATTTAAAAGTTATAGGAACCATGTTGATCACTAACAGTGCACATTTTTAGGATTTATGAAATTATACTTGGTTTTATATTTACCATTGCTGCTTTGCATAATCTATGACTTCTTTGACTGGGGCAGTATGTATGTTTTTAGATTTTCTAACATACCCCAAACAGTTTTATTGGCAGACTAGATGACATGCAATGGATGAAAAAAATATTTCACTCCTTTCAGTGAGTGACTTGACTTTAAACAAAAGACTTGAGACTTCACATGCAAAAAATAACTTGTGAATGTCTGAGACCCACTGGCCCAATAGTCTACTATTGAACAAGATTAGCCGTGAATTCTCATCTTGTAAAGAATCTGAGTGCCTTTGTCTCCCCCTGCAGGTGGTGAGCTGCAACAGCCTCTTACACTACTCTCAGCCTCCATGGATAAAACCATGATAATCTGGGCTCCTGAGGAAGGATCTGGTGTCTGGGTAGAGCAGGTAGGTGTTGACTTGAGTAGCATGATAGTTTATGCAGACACACACACACACACACACGTGCCAAATCCATAATTTTCTGCTGCCAACACGGGGCTTTCACAATTCAGCTATAGGTCCTGCCTTCCTTTCAGTCTCTTCTCTGCCCATAGTCCACCTCTCCTGCTTTGTCTCCACTATCTCAGTTCCCAGTCTTTTTGACATTTAGGTGTCAAGAATAGCACTGAGAGACAGTGATGAGGAGGAGCTGAGACTGGTACACTACTGAGTTTAGACAAGCTGATGTCGTCCTCTCGGATGTTTAACTCATTCTTCCTACCACCCCTTCTTTTAAAGCACATTTCCCAATGCATAGAAGGTGGAGATGGTGGTGAGAGGCTTCTTTTCTAGCTCCTTTTTTGTTTTACTCACTTAATGAATGACAAATGTGTTTAAAAAAAAAGAAAGGAAAAGAAAAAGGGCAATCCAACATTTACAAGTGTTTAGAGATACAACATAGAAGGTGAGAGGTTTTGGTCACGGTTGGCAGTGCTGGACCAACAGACTCTGGATTAACTGGTTGTTTACAATAATTGGGTTGAGAAGTTCAAAGTGAACAAAGCTTGAATGAGAGGAATAAGCTCTCAATGAACTGCAGGAAAGAAGACTAGACTTTATTGAACTGGATTAAATGATCACAGGGGGTTGTTCAGAGCTTTTTTTTTTTTTTTTTTTTTTTTAAGTGTTCAACGGTCTGTTAAAAGATTTAGCCATTGATTTATTGATTGTTTTGGTTTCTCAATTGCAGTTGAGTGATGTTGTTTTCTTGGCCAGAATTAATGCGGATTGTTACTGAGGAATGTAATGTTTGAGTGTTCTGTGCTCTCAGTGCCAGGAGAAGCAGGAGGATACTTAGGATGTGTATCATACATAGTTTGTTCACAACATCTAACAAAAGAAGATGAACTGTGTGGCTGAGCTAAAGTTTAGAAATGAAGTGTAGAAATGTATAGATAGTGATGGAATTTGATTTCAGTGTTTTTGTGAGTTTGAATAAGTGGGGGGAAAGAAGAGAAGAGAAAAATATATATATTTCCAGACTTATTATCTGAATGCGATCCTTTCTGCCTACATTGTGTCCTTTCTTTCTTCCTTGCATGCTTCTTGTTTGTCCTTCTTACCTTACCATTCTCTAACCCTCCCTCAAGACGTTCCCTCATTCCTTCTTTTCCCCCTTGTGTCCTGCCTTTCTTCTTTCTGTATTTCCTTTCTTGTGCCCTACCTAATTCATTTTTCTCTCTTTTCTAACCTCAATGTCCTTTCATCTGTTCATCTTTCCTTGTCTCCTTCCATCTTCATTTTCTTGTGTTGTTCCGTCTGCTCATCTTACCTTCCTTGTTTCCCTTCCTTCCCGGTATCCTTTCTTCTCTGTATCCTTCCTTCCTTCCTTCCTTCCTTCCTCCCTCCTTCTAGATTTTTGCAGCTTTCTGTTCACTGTAGAAATACATGCAACAAATTCATAGTGAGCTTTAGTATTTTGATATTTTAAAATGAACACAAAGGACTAAAAACTTTGGAAAGGTGATTTTAGAAAAGCCAGGCATTTTTGTCATGAAAATGTGTGAAAGCCCTTAACAAAGGTAATTGTTGTTTGCAGACAAATATACACATTTCGGGAAAAAAAAAAAAAAATCACTGAAGCTGCATGCTGTATCATCAGTCAACTTCCGGACAAAGAACACTTGTAATGCATCACTAAAAGTCCAAAATGATCTTGACATTCATGCCCAAAATAAATTAATGTAAACTTCCAACTTCTGAAAAGGGAATTAAACAAATGAAACATATGTTTGAAAGTACTATAGAGGAAAGGCATTAAATAAAGCATAAATTAAAGATATTTATTGGTAATTAATAATTATATGTAAGTATACTAATTGTAAATAATTAGCTTTTCCCAGAGCCTTTCTTTTCCTTTTATTCCCCAAACCAAGCTGTTAAAACTTTGCCTCCTCCACTGCTACTGCCCCCCCCGGCCCCCTCCTTTTTGTCTTTCTCTCATTTCAATGGAAACTTCCTCTCTTTATGCTCCCAGCAGCTGAGGCCGTGCCAGAGTGGAAGCTCAATTTAACACAAGTGTGGATTGGGAGGAAAAAGAGCAGTTCTCGCCCCATCTGCTCCACACCTTTTTTTTGTTCCAAAATGCATCATATTCTCAGGTGGTTCAGGACAACACACGACCTCTTACTTAAATATTGGTCCAAAATCTAAAAATAAAATCAAAGACTTGTTCCCATATGGAGATATCCTGGAGTGTGTCCTTTCAAATAAACACACATATCTGAGTGAACAGAGATCCAGTGTGTGATTGCACTCCAGGCTGATGAAAATTCACTACTTGATCTATTACTTTTTAGCACCTTTGATCCCATAGTTTTATTTCCACGGCGATGAGCAACAAAGTTTAGTTTCCTTTCTCAGAAATGCGGGATGATTAGGGCCTGAAGCCACTGAGAATTTTACATATTCTTCTCAGTATCATTAAAATAAAGGGGTGAAGGGAGTAAAAAAAGCTGTAGAAAAGGACAAGTTTGATGTAGAGAATCATTTCCTACACCTGGAGCCTTTATTCTTACAAATACATAAATAATCTGCAGACCTGGAGTAACCTTTGTGTGAAAGTGCATGGCATATGAGTCCTCTTTCAGTCCCTCTATTTCTGTTTGAGACGCAAACCCTTTGAAGTGACGGGCTCCCTGTCTACAAAGGCAGATTAACCTCTCTGAAGCTGTGCGACATACAGACACAAACGGCTATATACAATTCCAAAACCTTTTTAAGAAAACATTTCTACATACAATTCTATAAATTAGGATTAAAGGTTCTTTTCTTAATGCTATACTATAGTTGAAAAATCCTCATCCACACTGAGACTGAAGTTTTTGGGCACAGTAGTTTCTCCGACACCAAATGACCAGCAATGTTTGTCTTAATTAGCCGATTTTTACAGAGAAGTGCTTCACATCTTCACTCTGATTAGAGTAATTGGTGGGATCTAAAGGACAGCGGGATTAGCAGTGGGGCAGTCAGAACCCACCGCTGTGGGGAAAAAACATCTTTCCACATAGACGCACTGGTAATTAACATCTACGACTGACCACAGAGAGCCACCAAAGGGCCTTGAGGGATTTTTAGTTTGTGTTTATGCGATAACCTTTTTTACTCTTACCTCAGACTCAAAAAATGTCTAACAGATTTGCAACAACATATAACTGATTTAATAGGACAAGTTTGTTAAATCACATATTTTCTTCTAATTCCACAATATATATTATTAATATATATTTAGTAATCTGATTGCGGAGGATGTTACCAATGTTTTAAGGTCAATTTGATTTGTTAGTTTGGAAACAGATTTCACACATATAGCAAAAAATATACATATTAATACAAAAACCATTAAAAGCAAGATTCACCAGACATCTTGGACATAAAGTTGTGGGCCAAATTTAAAGTAGGGTTGGTTATAGAACAATATCAAAACCTTTTAATATCTCACAGAACTCTGTTCAGTTCATCTCAGAATAAAAGGCTTGTGCAGCTGCAAACCTATCAAGATATAGTTATCAACCTACACTGACAGACAAGGCAAGAGAAGCACTGTTTAGAGGAGCAGCCAAGGCCCATGTGAGCTCTGGAGGACCTCCAGAGATCTACAGCTCAGGTTATTATTATTGTTTGTGAGACCAAAATGTAACTTTTTGGCTTTCATGAAGAACACTGTGATGGTGCAAAACGAGCACTGTACATCACACTGAACAAAGCATTTTCGCATTGAAACATGATGGTAGGAGCATCCTGCTGTGAGGATGTTTTTGTTCAGCAGGAACAGGGAAACTAGTCAGACTTGATGGGAAGATGGATGGCGCTACAATGGTGTGAAAAAGTATTTGTTCCCTTTCCACTTAGATTTCTGCGTATTTTTGTCATTCTTAAATTTAAAAATTTAAGAATTGTCCTTGACAACAACAACTGCCAACAAGTTTGCAATAGCTGGTGATAAGCCTTTTATGTGTCTTCTGGAGGATTTTTGGCTTCCTAATTTTTGCAGAATTGCTTTATTTCAGCCACATTTTGGGTTTTACGAGCATGAACGACTTGTTTAATGTCAACATCTTAATAGGATGTAAGACTAGACTATGACTAAGACACTCCAAAATGTACTCTTTTTTGAGTCACTCAGAGATGGACTGGCTGGTGTACATCAAGTCATTGTCCTGCTGCATAATCCAAGATGCTTAAGCTTAAGCTCACCAACTGATGGCAGGACATTCTCCTTTTGGATTTTCTGGTAGAGACCAGATTTGATGTTTCCATTAATTACAGCATTGTTCATGTCTTGAAGCAGCAAAGCAGCCTCAGAGCATCATCCTATCACCACCACGTGTGACTGTTCATATGATGGTTTTTTTTTTTTCTTCCTGAAATGCCGTTTCATGCTAGACGTAATGTGACCCACACCTTCCAAAATGTAATCTTTTATCTCATCAGTCACTCATATGTCTTGGAGACCACCAATACATTTTTTTTGAGGGTCTCTGTTTTCTTTTTGGTCAGCAGTGGTCTTTGCCTGGTTACTCTGCCATGGATGCCATTTTTTTTTTCTTATTGTTGACTCTTGAACACTGACCTTAACTGAGACCAGTGAGGCCTGCAGAGCTTTACATGTTGTTCTGGGTTCTTTTTGGACCTCCTGGATGAGCATTTGATGTGTTCTTTGAGTAATTTTGGTTGGCCAACTACTCCTGGGAAGGTTTACTACTGTTGCATCGTTTCTGCACTTGTCAGTAAAGGCTTTCACTATGGTTGGCTGGATTCCCAAAGCCTCAAAAATTGCTTAACCCTTTCAAGACTGATGTCAAAAACAAAACAAACAACCCCCTAAAAATTCAAATTTTTAAAATTTCCTGAAAAAAAATTACTTTTTGAATTTGTCCAAGAAGAAAAGTCTTTATATATATATATATATATATATATATATATATATATATATATATATATATATATATATATATATATAAAATCTCCCATATCTGCTCTCCTTGTTGTATTCCTCTGTTTTTTTATTTATTTATTTATTTATTTTTTTAACCTCATTTATAGCCTGCTCTTGTGTGCTGAATTTTAAAATCAATCTGCTTAATGTTGCATCTCTTCCTCTCAATCTCACCATTTATGCCTCTCCCAGGTTGCCTCTCCTCCCCTTCTGTTTTCAGTTATCTCCCTCACTAGAGGATCAGGTCGTTCAACGTAAAGACATGCCAGTATTGCACTGGCATGTCTTTACGTTGTAAGGATGCTGGACCACTGTGGTCCAGCATCCTTACAGGAATTATTTAGAAGGTCACTGATGACCACAGAGAAGCCTGTATGATTGACCAGCTCACTTCTGCTTCTAATTTGTGTATTTCTGCTTGGGCCAGTCAAGTAAAAATCATAATTCCTTCAGGATAACGTTGATGATGTAAGGCACAAGCTAATTAAAGATTGAGTAGATATTAAGCATTTATATTTGGCTTCAGGGTGCAGCAAAAGGAATAGTGCACTATTCTCTGGTGATGATCCAGTTCTTATCAGTCTTTCCTTTAGATTCAATGTACCTGTTAAGGTTTAAGGGCCAAAAAGGGTTTTATTGGTTTTATTCCTAATGGCTCAAGGTATTAAGCCTCATGCTGTCAAAGACCAAGCCTTTCATTGTGCCAAATAAGTTTCTTCCATTAAACTTTTACTTTTTTGCGGTGGGTAAAGGGCAAATCAGGTCTTTGTGGCCTCAACAAAAATATATTTTACTGTGAATATTTCAATAGATTTCCACATTGTTTTGCATTTATTTTATCTAATTCCATATTCCCAAACTGAATGATAATCCTAAAGCATGTAACAATATTGTAAAAGAAAAATGAATGCAGTTCATATTCCAGTTTGGTAAATTTAAAATTTATTTTGAGATATTATTTCTTTCATTTGGTGAGGACTCCAATTTGATTACTTTAATTACAAAATTAAATTGAAGAATCAGCCTCATTATCCTTCTATATGAGTTTGTTTAGCCTAGAAACACAGCTAATCTCCAAAGATTCAGTTGTTGCACATAGTCACATTCTGGGATCTGAAAAAAAAAAAAAAAAAAAACTACAGTGCATATTGGTGTGGGATGAAACTTTTTTGATTGATTTGAACACAGATTTTAAAATGCAGTGCAGTTTAGTGAGGTGCTTTTTGAAAGAGAAACTGGCTGTACTATATTGTAAATAAGCCATATTCTTTAATGCCACGTCAACCGCTGTAATGTTTAAAGTGTCCTAAATGATTATATTTGGGATCACTGTTAATTATTGTGAATAAGAATAAAAAATAATACAAGGAAGTCTTGTAAGTGGAAATATTGTATCACACCAGCAGTGAGTTGTTTTATGCATACCAATATATGTAGTCTATCTTTTTCTTAAGTCCAGAAAATGTAAAAACTAGCATAGTATTTATCTTTTCTAAACCAAAAAATTAAAAGTGCTGCTTTTGTTTGATGTCTTTCAATGTGTTGCACTGGTGCAGTGCTCCACAACCTGCAAGTGGCTCTTGGGACCTTCCACAACAGTTCTGAAAAACTTTGGCTAAAAATGATCAAGAATCAACAAGTGTTTTCAAATATAGATATAACGACAGAAAGACATTTTAGCGGTTTTCCAGTTTTCTATAAAATTGCATTAAATTTCCACAACAGAGTGACACTGAAAGTACCACAACAAATGTTTTAGATCTATTTTTCTTGCCATTAAGTCAAGAAGTATGTGCTTATTTTATTTTATTTTCCACAAATATCAACATCCAAAAGAACAATAATCCAAAATGTATCCATCCATGTTTTGCAAAAGTTTTATATTTTTCTCTATTTTAAAATACTAAAAATAGTAATAAAATGCTGGTTGTTTAAAAATTACAGCAAATTTCATATAGTAGACATTCATCAAAAATTATAAGTTGTCAGTTTTCAAAAGTGGTTATAGCATTTGTGGCTCTAAACAAGATTTATTTTGCTGGACTGATGGCAAAAATGGATTTTGGATTGTAAAAATTGCAGACCCCTGATCCAGCTGATTCCTAGCCTTGCATTTTTTGGGGATGAAAAACAACATCCTCCACCTGTTCTGCATTAGGATGGAAGAAATTATGATTCATCTACACACTGATAATATAAACACTCATAATACATTTGCATCTCTCTCTCGCTCTCTCAAAAATATAAATGCAACACTTTTGTTTTTGCTCCCATTTCTCATGAGCTGAACTCAAAGATCTAAAACATTTTCTGTATTCACAAAATTACAGTTTCTCTCAAATATTCACAAATCTGTCCAAATTTGTGATAGTGAGCACTTCTCCTTTGCAGAGATAATCTATCCCACCTCGCAGGTGTGGCATATCAAGATGCTGATTAGACAGCATGATTATTGCACAAGTGATTGATTTAAAAAAAAAAAAAAAAAAAATGCTTTCATCTGCTGCAGGTTTGACTATTTGCAGGACACCTTCTGGAATAAGTCACAATTGCTTATAGAGATAGAATCAGAGACTCTGTTCAGACCTGGTATCGATCTACGTCCTGGTCGATCTAGATGTAAGTTAATGAGCATAAGATCAATAATTTATACCTGGTGGTAAAATCAGATACTGAGAACTTTTGTGATTTTCATGAGTCATTTTATAATGAGGTTACTTCTTCGGTTTCAGTCAGCTCCAAAAACTATTAAAAAAAATAAAATAAAAATAAAAATAAAAATAAAAAAATAAAGCAAACTATAGAGCAGGGGTCTTCAACTCCAGGCCTTGAGGGCTGGTGTCCTGCAACTTTTAGATGTGTCTTTGCCTCAACACATCTGAGTCAAATAATCAGCTCATTAGCAGGATTCTGTGGTGCGTTAGGAAGTAATCCAGCCATTTGATTTAGGTGTGTTGGACCAGGGAAACATCTAAAAGTTGCAGGACACTGGCTCTTGAGTACTACAGTTGAAGACCCTTGCTATAGAGAAATTAATTTAGCCATTCAAGTCAAGTTTATTTGTATAGCACATTTCAGGAGCAAGGCATCCTGATATCCACTGATCAATAATTTCTTGTTTCGTGAGAGAATTTTTTTTTTTTTTTTTTTTTTTTTTTTTTTTTTTTTTTATCTAAACGAAATTCTATATTTGCAGTATTCTAGATAGTTTAATCTCTTTAGATCAGCTGACAGCAGCTGTGATTTTCGCAGCAGTGGTTGCTGTGGTGTTTTTTTTTTTTTGTTTTTTTTTATTGTTTAACTGAGAACCATCCAGCCAACTATGCTTCTTGAAGTGGGGGTCACATTAGGTCACTGGCTGCTCTTTTAATGTGTCTTAGGATAGATTAGATTATCACTGTCAAACTAATGGAGATATATGTTTACTAGCTATCTCTGAAGGTGGTCAAAGGAAAACTCTCCTCACTTGAGTGCATTCACATCTGTATTTGGCACAATCAGGACACTCATGCTGCATGTTAGTGCCAGATGTGAACAGGGTTGGAGAGTACTGATCATCTATCAGTTTCTTGAAGTATTTTCTCCTTATTCAGTGGGATATTCAACCACTACCTGAATTAAGTGCCAACATTTTTTTCCATCTTCCTTAGCCTCTTGCTTACATCTTCCCCAGTTTCCCTCCTTTTTCTTTTTTCTTTTTACAGGAGCTTCAGGAAGTTTAGAATAACCTAAGCTAATGACCTTTGGTGGCGTCAGACTTGGAAAATATTCATTTGTCAGTGTAGCTGTTGTCTCTACTTTAAATCAAAAAATGCTCTCTGCCCCAGGTCATCATTTGAATCCACAAAACTGCTTACATAACTGTCTGTATGAACAAAAGCACGGTGCCTATAATTGGAGAGGTGGTGAGAATCCTAAAATAGTCTTTTTATGTTCTGGTATTGTTCTCACCGCAACTGCAGTGATTACTTGTGTTTTTAAAGTGAACTACTTTTTCAGTGGAAATTCAGCCCAGATGGTGGCTTTGTATTGTCTAACTGAGGACGACACTGCGGTCAGAGACTCTCATCCAAATCCAGTTTGTGTAAAACCGTCAGGGTTCTCAAGCTGTGACATTTTTCATGATTAGTTGTTTCATGTAATATGCTGTGGTGAAATTGCTTTCATTATTTACCAGACAAATCTATTTTTGTTTGGAGGAAAACACGGGGTTTATTCAAGTCTAATGAGTCCCATTTTGTATAATTTCTCATCTGAGTTGTCAGCTTAATCTTATTTACCCTCTTTTTAATTCCCTTCCTCGCCTCTGTCCACCATCATGCAGTCTGTTAGTTAATGAGACTTTAAGAGAGACTGAAACCACACTTGAGAAGCTTTACTTTATTCTTATCCATTGTTTTTAATAAATGGCATTGTTCAGAATGTTGAGAAAAACAAATGACTGTTAATTAACAGTTGTTAAACATTTCATTAATAACTGCTTGGAAAAAGATGATATAATTCAGTAGGTCACCTTTTCTCCACTTTGACACATAAGATTTTTTTTTTTTGGGGAACTTTCATCTGACGACTCTTAACCAGTAACTAAATGTTCTTCACTACCTGATGTTTTGCTTCATAAATGTTTTGAAAAAGCAGATGACTCAGTGGTTTGATCAGTATTTTTATTTTCTCTTCAAAACCAGGTGCGTGTAGGGGAGGTAGGTGGAAACACTCTGGGCTTCTATGGCTGCCAGATGAGTCCGGATGGGTCAGTGATTTTGGCTCATGCTTTCCACGGAGCGCTACATCTTTGGTGCAAGGATCAGGATAAGGAGGTGACAATCATGACTGTTTTATCTTTAACATTTAAAATTTAATCTTTTAAAGGTGCTCTGTTAGTTTTTTTTTTAAAAAAAACGTAATCTTGGAAAGTAAAAAAAGCAAAAAAAAGGTCTTACTACCTCCAAAACCAGTCGTTCATTTATGAAAGGTTTACATGTGAACTTGCACATTTTGTTAAATTGCAACCTGCCTTGCAATATTAATGTGTGCAATATCACAATCACAAAGCTTGGATGTTTGGGAGCAGTTGCTTGGATGCAGTTATTGGTAGAATATTGTATTTCGAGTGCCAGGTATACAACATTTTAAATATATACTTTGCCTGTTCTGTATATATTTACTTAATGTATGTGATAGGGACATTTTGATAACAGAATTAATTATTGTGCAGTCTTACCTGATTTTGTACAGTGTGTCTTTTGAGATGAAGGGAGCTGAACAGTCTACTGCTATGTCAGGACAGAATTGGTTAGCTTTGTCATAACATCACTTTCTCCTCAGCTTTCCATACTTCTTGATCGCCTGACCAGCTTGAGTTGAAAGGTTAATGCTCTATAATCAGTGTTACTTACCCCAAGTGGTCAAAGAATTCTTAGATGAAATAATCAGAAAAAAGGCCAGACTGTCCTCCTTTTGGTGCATTTGGAATGCTGAGGTGAGTAATTCTTCATTGGTGCAGACATAACGTCTGCATTGGATGACAGGAAGTTAAATTATCGTGTCATGGCTCTGTTTAAAACTTTGTATTTGCAGTTTTTATGGCATCTTTAATTTCCAATGCTCATGGCAGAATATTTGACATTTCCAAATCTTTACAGCCTGATTTAGTTGGAGATCACATCACATAAGCTACACTATCAAATGATATTATTTACTTAAAAATTACATAAATTTGTACCTTATGGAAATAAAAATGCAATACTATTACGTAAAATTAAAGAATAATTATAACCTATACATTTTTATGCTCTGCATCCAGGGAGAGTGGAGACCGGGAGTTGTGATATCAGGTCATTTTAATGCTGTCCAAGACCTGAGCTGGGATCCTGAGGGGGAGTTCATCCTTAGTGTGGGCTCAGATCAGACCACCAGATTGTTCACTCCATGGAGGAAGCAAGACAGCAAACGGGTAAAAACAGACACAAAACTAGCCTATGGTTGATAAAACAGAAAAAACTGTGATCTAAATATAGAAAGTTTAATTTGGTAGATGATATTTGACAGCATGAAATGTAATAATTATATTTTGTATTTTTTTATATTTATAATATCTGTTTTGGAGCTTGTCTAACATAGTTTCTTGACATTAATATGATGGTGGTTTTGTTATTTTTGTTTCTTTTGTCAATTAAAATTTTTTGCTCAGTTGTTTGAAATTAAAAGATTATTTCTTCAGTCATTTGAAATTAAAGAAAATTTGAGCACAGTTCAGTAGATCAGGGTAGGGCTTTTTAAGCAGACGTACTGCTTGAAAAACACAACTATTTGATTTTTTTTTTTTTTTTTTAATTTCATTTTGAAAAAGCTTAAAATAAAGTATAGGCATGTGCAAAAGATGCACTGTAGAATAAGACCGAGACCACTTTTGTAGTATTATTTGATGTTGCTTGCTACTTATTAGTCACTACTGTTAATATTTAATGCAAATTCCCATATAACACAAGAAAGTTGGCCCAATGTCCTCTGTATTAAAATGACACAAACTTCTTTTATATTTTTTAAAAGATCTCTCTTCTACATTACATAGTATGAGTTTTTGATGATGTTCATAGTTTTAAAAATAATCTGTTTTTATTTTCAGTGTAAAAGCAGAAGCTTTCACCAAACCAGATGGGTTTTATTATTATTATAATATCCTGATAAGTAAAACATTTGAAGTGAAAGAAGCTGTGCTCATTTTTTTTTTTTTTTTTTTTTTTTTGAAAATGTCCTTTTAAATACCCACAAAAGAACCTTGGTTTGAACTGTAGTATGTAGCTGAAGTTTAAAAAAGACCCCTTTGCACCTGTAAAAACTTTAGATGACAAAGTATTGCCTTTATTAAACGGGAAAAATAATAATGTGTATTTTACTGTCATACTTCTTGTAAATACTGCAAGGACAAAGGTAAAAAAGACTGTTGCAAACTTCTTCTCCCACACAGAAAATAATTTGCTCTGCATAGCATTATGCATTAAACAACCAAGTCCCAGTTGTCTCACACTTCCAATTTAACCACATAAACAGATCTGCATTTTTATGTCAAGTATTTTTTTTTTGGGTTTCACCTCTGCAGGCAACCTGGCATGAAATCTCCCGGCCCCAGATCCATGGTTATGACATGCAGTGTCTGGCCATGGTTGGGAGGTTTCAGTTTGTATCCGGAGCTGATGAGAAGGTCCTCAGAGTATTTCAAGCGCCTCGTAATTTTGTGGAGAACTTTGCCAACATCTCTGGGATTTCAAAAGAAAAGCTGCTTTGGTCCACTGTAAGTATTCTCTGTCCTTGGGTTGCACTGCCTTGAAAAAGGATGTGAATACTTTTTCACAAGTCTATTTGAGTTCACCACCAGCTTTGCAGACCTAAATATTGGAAGTCATTTCCATTCTTCACTGCAAAATAGCTCAGATTCAGTCAAATTAATGGTGAACATCTGTGAACATCAATTTCTAAGTCTTGCCCCAGATTCTCTATTTGATGTGGGTCTGGACTTTTGACCACATAAATATGCTTTGATCCAACTTTCTTGCTGTAGCTTTGGCTGTATGTTTTGGGTTTGTTATCAGGGTAGAAGTTAAAACACTGCACCAGTCACAAATCTCTCACAGCCTCTAATATAGTGGTCTCCAAAGTCAGTCCTCAAGTGCCGATAACCTGCATGTTTTAGGTCCTCTATGGTTCAACACACTTGAATCAAATGACGCTTCATTAGCAGGCCTGTGCAGAACTTTGGCGTACTGTGGAAGTAGTTGGACCATTGGAATCAGCTATGTTGGAGCAGAGACATGTCTCAAACCGACAGGACACTGACCCTTGACCTGGACACTCATGCTCTAATAGAATTTGTTTTAGGATTTCATCTCTAACATAAAGACCAGATTTCTGGAGGTCAAAACTAATATTTCCTCCTGTGGACATAGTCTTCCAACCCAATTGTCGATCTCTACAACTCCTTTAGAGCTACCAATGTCTGCTTCTTCGATGAAAGCCCTACTAGCCCAGCTTGTCATTTTAGGTGGACACGTTTCTTTTTTTTTTTTTTTTTTTTTTTTTTTTTTTTTTTTTTTTTTAAACGATGGAATGAACAGTGTGATGTTCAAAGCTTTGAATATCTTTTTATGTCCTAACTGTGCTTTGAACTTCTCCCCAACTTTCTGCCTGACGTGTCTCCTTTGTTCCTTGGTCTTTTTGATGCTGTTTGTTCACTATTGTTCTCTAACAAAAGTCTGAGGCCTTCACAAAATACCTGGCTCTATACTGAGAATAGATTACACACAGGTGGACGTCGTCTACTAATTAGCCACCTTCTAAATGCAATCGTTGCCTTGGATTTTATTTGGGGGTATTATGTTAAGGGCCTGATTACAAATAAACCACCACACTTTTAAGATTTGTATTTGTGCTTACTTTTTAAAAACTGTTAGTTACCTTCCACATCATAATTGGACACTGCTTTGTGTTTGTCTATCACATAAAATCCAAACTAAATACATTAAAGTTCATGGTACTTGTAACCCGAAAAAGTTAGAGGTATAACTACCTCTGATAGGGCACTACAGATGGAGACCTAGTTGTTCTGTAAATGTGCCTCCTCTTCCATCTGTCTGCTTTTTCCCAGGGCTCGGCCAGCCTTCCAGAAGGAGCTAGCACACCTGCCTTGGGTCTTTCCAACAAGGCTGTATTTCAAGGTAAAATACTTTCCCAGCACAGCAGTTAAGTGTTTCACTGCTTCTTCTGGGGCTAGGTTTTATCTTATAATCACTTTTCATTCAAAAATCAATTTTACTTTAACTGTGTAGTTGGAAACATCTGTGCCCAATCTGGTTTAGAAAGGTTTGTTCAGTATTTTCATTCCATTAATGTGAATTTACAGGCGACCTTGTCCCGAAAACCGCCAAAGAAGAGGAACAGTTGAGCAGTATATCTGACCAATACCAGGAGTCATATTTCCACCCACTCAGCCTGACTGGTACAGTAAAGCTGCACAAGCTCATGTTTATCTTCAAATTTATAAACCCTCCAGATTTAAAAGGGGGTTCCTACCTTTTTAGAGAAAGTTATGGGAGCTAAAATAAAGTATTTTGAGGGCAAAAAAAAACATGTTAATATCATCACTGGTTGTGCACCTCCAAGCAAAAATATCTTCTCAGAAATTGAATTATTGGTGGGAAAACACATTAAATGGATGATTTGGAAAAAATTGCATTGAGTGGCCAAACCCCAAAAAGTACAAGAGCCAAACAGTGAAGCATTTTATTCCCCCTGGACTGGAGGGTGTTGAGGGCTGTCATCAGCATGAGTGAAGTCGCTACTTAATCTGCAATGCTAATTGGAAAGCAAGCTTATGGGACTGCAAAGCTTAAGTATCGATAACCCCGGGCGGTGGGGGATCAACAAAGTGTGCCAACTGCTGTTAATAATGTATTTTCTCTTATTAGATTGGCTTCTGTGGGCAGGAAGAGTGAATAATTAGGCTTACATGACGAGCTGATGACCAATAACAATAACTAATAGGACAAGGAGCGTCGTTTTCTGTTCCATTAAACTTCATGGCAAGTTGTGCTTGTGCAGAATCTGTTGCCAAGGGCAAGGATTGACTCTTACCTTGAGTACATCCCCTTGTAAACTTGTTAAGAACTGAACAGATTTAATTCAAGACGAATGAAAACTATGTGCATGTGAAGAAACTTCGTCTTCAAGGAATTGTTGTGTTCTCTGTGTAACATAGCTTTTAATTCAGTCTTCCTCTCATTATCTCTCTTTATGGTGCTCATGCCGTTTCATTTCACTTTAAATTATGCTCCTCTCACATTCTCAGAGATTATTAGGGCCCTATCTATCAGTCCTTAACAGTACAGGGATTTAAATAAGGGAAATATATTCATGTGAATATAATCCTGATTTTTTTTAAGTCTACATTTAGAAATCAGAACAACCCAGTTTTAGAGACTTGCAAGTGGTATTTTTGTTTTAGGGATTTTATACTGTGGTGTTCTTATTTTTGTATGTCTGTCTGTTGTTTTGTGGATTTATAGAGCCACCCCCAGAGGATGATCTCCTCCAGAACACACTGTGGCCTGAGGTCCAGAAACTGTAAGTACCAACTTTCTTTTCTGTTTTGTACCTACTGTTAAACAATCTCAAGAATTAGTTATTTTTCTGCACTTTTCAAAGTCATTTGTCACAGTTGATTGTCCTTTACTTATATTGACCTTCAGTTCACTTTTAACTGAAGTAGTGCTGCTATAATTTCAAATGAGCGTCCATAATTCTGGAGTTACAATGCCTTGCAAAAGTAATCATACTGTTTTGTTGATTTTCACATGTCATATTACAGCCACAATTGTCAATGTTTATTATTGGAATTTTATATGATAGACAAACACAAAATTGTGTGCAATTATGATTTTGAAGGAAAATATCAATGATTTTTCTTTTTTAAAGTGTGACATTCTTTTGTCTTTTGCCTCTGATATCCCTCCATAAAATCAAATGTGGAAGAAATTGCTTACTTTAGATGGGAACAAAATTGACTTAAATGCAATACAATGTGTGTGAAGAAAACTAACACTTCATATCATCCTCAACACAGTGTCCAACTCTTAATTTGGGTCCTGTTCAGCTGTGGGAGACCCCGTTTCTATTCAACCGGTTTCTTTGCCGCCATGATTAGGGCCTTTGTATTGTCCCTAAGTCCAGCCTGCTCTAGCAGTCGATGTGACTTTTTGATTGGCCACGTCTTCAATCTGCTGGTGGTATGCACCATTAGGGGCTTGTCTTTTCAGTTGCATATTGGATTTCTTGCTGCTTGAGACATTCATTTGGTAGATCATTAATAGGAGTCATCATAGCATACATCACGGAAATCTTTGCTGCTTCATCCTGGATGGTGGTTCTAAAGCTCACTAAACTGATGACTGGCAGGGAATTGGCTTTGATTTCTCAAAGTTTGTTCTTACCTTTCAGCTAGCTTATCAGGGCCTGTTGCATTCTTTCTAAGTACTATGAACTCTCTATTAAGGATGCAAGTGTCCTGTTGATAATATAGATCTTCAAGCACCCCAGGATGGATGTGTGTGGCATTAAGTCATATGTTCTCTTGTACTCAGTCTAGGCAGTGCAGAGATTCATGTGTCTGGTCTTGCAGTCTTGGCTGACTGCTCTGCCATCCAGTAGTTGACTTTTGCATCCTGCTATCAAATAGACTACTTTACTACTGTATTTGCTTCCAGTAGTATAATTGTATGACTAAACTGTCAATAAATATTCTAATTGTGTTTGAAACATATGCCTAGTATTTCTTTACATTCTCAAGAAACTGAACAAATTTTTCAGTGACAAATAGCAAAAGTCATAATCCCTACTATATTATATGATTTTAGAGTTTGGAAACGTCATCGATCAAAGCTTATAATGATCGTGGTTTTAGATGGTGGTTGTAGATTTTTTTTTTATGTATCAGAACCAGTTCAATATTGTCTATCTCTGCTGACATATGCAGTAGGAGTATTTTTTTTTTTTTTGCTGTTGTCTGATTTGTAGATTATCAGCCCACAATTCCCCTGAAAATATGAAAAATATATGAAAAATTTTACAATCTTCTTGAGATTGTATCCATAGCTGATATTTCTTAGTCTTGATGATGTCTATATTGTTGTAAGCAGAAACAATTAAGAAAATATGCATTAGTGTTTTTCAAAATTCTTCAGCACCTGACATGGGAGCCTAATGTGGCCTAATGTTGCTCTTAAGTAAGCTGAGGGACTTTCTTCTTTGTTTTGCCGAAAGCATTTATTGTAACTCAAATGATTGATTTTCTAGAGGCTCTTCACTGCTGTTCCCCCTTTTTTCTGTCAGCCAATCAGAATCTAACTTTGTGCCATCCCATGAGCCTCCTCTCTAGGATGAATATATTGCCTCTATTTGTTGCCAATACTAAATCCATTTACTAGTCAATCTGCCATAAACATGACGTATGGTGCAGCCTTTTATTCGAGGTGTGGACATCGTCAGTGTTGAAAAGCATTTTTTTCTGCCTCCATTTGGCTGCACCTCTTGAATCATTTAGTGCATAATAGAAACATTAAAATGAGTAAGTGGCCACATTATTTTTGTGGCATAAATAATGCTCTCACCATCATGGCCAAATTACTGTCGTGTTTAAAAGCTTCCTGGTAGAGAAAGATGGGTTTTTTTTTTTTTTTTTTCCTATTGAACTGCAGACTGTGATTTTAGTTGGTTGACATTTTGAAACGACCAGGTGATGGTGAGCTAAAAACAATTAGGCTTTGAGTGACTGGCTGCTCCATTTGTCATGAGTCAGAAGAAAGACCTGGTCATCACAGTTTTTTGTTTGTTTTGTTTTTTTTAAAATTTATTTCACACCATAATTATTTAAACTCTGGTACTCAGAGTTTTAAAGCTGGAGTTTAGAACAAGTCAGATGATCACTTTTTTTTTTTTTTTTTTTTTTTTTTGGCTCTTTGTCTTATCTGCCTGTTCTCCCTTATTTTTCAGGGCTGTTAAAGATTAATCTGAGAATTATTGCCCTTCTTTATCTTCAGGTATGGCCATGGATTTGAGATGTTCTGCCTTGCCTCTGACAGCACCAAGACATTGGTTGCATCAGCATGCAAGGTTAGTCTTGCAGAAACGGACTGGCTCATAGTTTGGATTACATCAATCTCCTGTGCATTACAGCATTAGGTCAGAGAGGAAATGTTCTTTTAAGGCACACATGCTTTGCTTCAGACTGTGAAACCTATCAAGCACAGTAGAACATACAGATGTGCCTACAAAGATGGCAACCATCAAAAACATGTTTTCTAACTTCCACTGGCATAAATTCTTCTTGTACAGTCTAAAACATTTTCTGATTTATATCATTTGTTTCTCTGCCCAGTCATGTTTACTGCAGAAACACTATTTGTAGCTATTTCCATCCTCCATATGTTAGTTTGTTTTATCCAGCACAATTCAGCTCACAACTACCAATTAAAAAAAATGTTGAAATCTAAGTTTAAATCTGGAATTACTTTGCAGGTCAAGGATAGGACAAATCCGCAATTAAAAACAACAGGAAAGAAAGTATTTACAGGAAAACCAAGAGAGATAATCGTACAACCAACACAAGAAACATATCTAAGCAGTGACGGAAATTTTACTTTTTCTGGAACTTTTTGTGGAGCTTATTATTAAGAGACATGTTTAAAAAATATACATGGTATTGAAATCAAAACTGAAAAAACGTTGCAAATGATGAATGAAAATGTTAAATTTCAAATAACTTCTACCATAGGAATGTATGAAACAGAGGTTTAAGTAGAAATGTTTAGAGATCGATGACCGACCAGTCAAAAAGTCAAAAGTCCAATCTTTTTCAGATCAGTAAGAATTCACCATATCTAAACATGACCAGGTTGTCTTCTTCAGGCTGAATGCTGTTTCTTAGTGAAAAATTAATTTTCATTATTGTTTGACTCAGTAGGACTGCAAGAAAGAGCAAAATTTTCAGCAGATAGTTGGAAGGCTAAATAGAGTACAGAAAAGTTGCTCCGTTATATCCTTTCCAGTTTTCAACTTCTGTCTGTTTGCAGCATGCTGCATTTGGAAAACTTGTCAGTATTTTAGGAATCTAAAAGTTAGAGTAAGAATCTATATACCCTAGAATATATACTAAAAGACTGCTATTTAAGTAATGTTAGCAATGGTTGTGCCAATCTAAGACACTAAAGACAGTTTAAAAATCTAGTCTTTGATCATCATCTTTAAGATCATTGTTCTAAGACAGTGATGAGTGAATGTTCTCAAATGCACACAGTGAAATATTGCCTCTGCTTCTAGTATAAATAATTCATGAATATTTGTTTACTTTTTGATATCATAGGTCTAAATGAGAAATGAGTATCGGCAAGTCAAACCAGAGATTGCCATAAGTTTGATTTGTGGATCTTTACCCTAAAGTAAAAATAACCTATAGAAATAAGTATTTTGGACATAGTAAGTAGTTTAATGGATGGCAGAATTTAAATGGATTGTATTTTAATCATTTGAAGACAAAAAAATCAAACCGCTCTTGAAGTAAGTGAGTTGGTATAATATCATGTTGTGAACTACGTGCACTGATGTGCTGAATATAAAATGACGTTCTCTGCTCTTACTTAGGCATCTAAAGCTGAGCATGCAGCTGTTCTACTGTGGAGTACAGGCACGTGGCGTCAGCTGCAGGCGTTGCCATATCACACCCTCACAGTCACCCAGATGGCCTTTTCACCTGATGCTAAGTTTCTGTTGGCTGTTTCCCGAGATCGCACCTGGTCGTTATGGAGACGCAAGCTGCCAACACCAGAAAGTCCAGGTGAGAAAAAACGCAGCTAAATTTAGTCATGGATGTCTAAAGGTTAAACATAGCATTGAATTTATTTTTTTATTTACACAGTCAAAGATCAACCTCCCTAAAGGGGGACAAAAAATTAACAGCACCACAAATTTCCTGCTAATTGCCAAGATAACAAAGGAAGGGAAAAGGAGATTGTGACCATCTGTTCTGAAACAGAATTGAGGACTGTAATATTTAGTTACCCAGCTTAGAACTGTAGCGACGCTTTAGGTGTTTTATAGTGCCAAGTCGGTGTAATGTGTAAAGTAAGAACATCTTGTATCATTTCTTTCATCCATATTTAAAGTGTTTTCTCAAACTATGGCATGAACATGAATATTTTCATAATCATTTTTATGTAAAAATATACAGTACCTTGATAAATTTTTTTTGCCACCTTTGTCACACTTAATTGTTTCAGATCATCCTTCAAATTTCAGTGTAAAAAAACAAACAAAAAAAAAAAAAGCCGTGATACAGAAATCTGTTTTCAAATGAATACTTCATTACTTAAGAGAAGATAACAATCTGAACTAACATGGCCCTATTTGAAAAAGTTGTTGCCCCCTAATCTTTGGAAGCAAGTGCAACGATAACTGTGAATGAATCTTTAATGTGTCCTTTGGAAACATTTTTTGAACATGAATAGCCTTTAGGATCATGCCATAATATCTGTCAGATTTAAGACTGAGCTTAAGTGTTTCTTGTTTTGAGCCATTCACAGGTAGGATTGCTGGAATGCTTTAGATAATTGATCTACTGCATAACCCAAGTGAGCCTGAGCTAAGATCAAAAACTTATGCCTGGATATTTTCGTTGATAATTTTTGGGAGAGCAGAATTCATTGTTACATCAAGAATGGCAAATCGTCCTGGTCCTGAGGTAGCAAGGCAGTTCCAGACCACCACCTTGTTTAACAATTGGCATGATGTTCTTTTTAAAGTGCTCTATTACTTTTAGCCCAGATGTAACAGAATGCGCACTTTACAAAATGTTTCAGTGGAACTCATCAGTCTACAGAATGTGGTCTTGCAGATTATGGGCCCTTTAGTTCTTTTATATCATTGTTGGTTATTGCCTTAGAACTTTCATGGAGGCCATTTTGCCCAACCTCTGTGTTATTGCTGAGTCATGGACACTTACCTAACTGAACCAAGTGAAGCCTGTAGTACTTTAGGTGTTGTTCTAGATTCTTTGCTGATAAGTAGAAAAGGAGTAATTTTGGTGAACAAACCACTCCTTGGAGTGTTCAGCGGTGTTCTCACCCCAGAAAGCCTTAGAAATGGATTTGTAACCCTCTCCAGACTGACGGGTGTCAATTTATTCTCATTTCTCAACTTCGTCTGATATTAAAATTTATTTATTTATCTGAAACATTTGTTTGGCAGAAAAAAAGAAGCAAAAACAGAGGAAGATTCGTTAAGTGGGAAATACTTTTTCACAACACTGTCAACGTTTGTAATAAACCTCAAAAAATTCCACTGAGGTTCCACTGAAGTTTGGACAGATGTGGAGTTAAACTGTTACCATTAACCACAAGGTGATAATTGTAGTTATTAAATGCAGTGCAACTCAGGATGAGATAATAGTTCCTAATGGTGATATGTAAATAAGGTTAGATTAATTAAAAACCAGTTGATGGAATTTCAGCATTTAAAAGACAACTATGGAGCTCTTGTGGCAGACACAAGCCATTTCAACTCAGATTAATTAAAATAAGGTAAACACAATGATCACATTTGTGCCAAATCAAATTCTCAAGTCATGCTGGCTTTTTTTGGAAGGACTCCATTAATTAATACTGTGAAGAGCCAAGTAAATGATGTGTTGAATGAAACTCGACCAAAAAGCAGCTAATTCAGGAATAACTGTTTTTAAAGATGACCGTTATGATTAAACATACTTTCTCCAACTATTCCCACACTATATTTAGCTACATGTGCTTGCAAAATTATTCATACTGATTAGAATTTAGTAATTTTTGTCATGTTACAACCACAAGCTTACTTCCATGCCCCTTAATTAAATTCAGTGTAGGCAATTTTGCCTTTAGAAGTCATCTATTTTTTGTGACATTTGTTAGAGAACATTAGTAAACAAACAGCCTCAAGAAGACCCAGGAATTCTGCATGTAGGTTTGGATAAACCCGTGAACTTTAGGGCACAGTTACATTACAAAACAATATCCCAAGCTTTGAACATGTTACAGAGCCAAGAGGCCCATGGTAACTCTGGAGACACTAGCTCGTATTAGGAGAGAATATTTACTATACAGTAAACATGACAGTGCATTTTATAGGTCTGTTGTATTTTGAGGGTCTGTTTTTCTGCCAGTAGCCAGAATAGTTTGCAGGTGACAGCAGACTACGATTATTGTTTGGTCTATGCCCTCTGAATTGCCATACTTGATATGATTCTTTATAATCTACACTGCTCAAAAAAAATAAAGGGAACACCTAAACCAAACAATGTAACTCCAAATCAGTCACACCTTTGTGGAATCGATGTCACCAGTTGGGTAGTAACACTTATTGTGAATCAATTTCACCTGCTGCTGTGCAAATGGAACATACAAGAGGTGGAAATGAGAGGCAATCAGCAAGACAACCCCTATAAAAGAGTGATTCTGCAGGTGGTGACCACAGATCACTTCTCTGTTCTCGTCCTTTCTGGTTGAACTTTTAGTCACTTTTTAATTTTTTTCAGTGCTGCCACGCATAGAGGCATCATGAGGCATTTTTTACAGCCCACTGAAGTTGCTCAAGTAGTGCAGTTAATCCAAGACAGAACATCAATGTGAGCGGTGGCAAGAAGATTTGCTGTGTCTCTCAGCACAGTGTCCAAAACATAGAATAGGTACCAGAAAATAGGCCCGTACACCAGGAGACATGGAGGGGGCCATAGGAGGGCTACAACCCAGCAGTAGAACTGTTACCTCGTCCTTTGTGCAAGTAGGAACAGGAGGTCCACTGCCAGGGTCCTACCAAATGACCTCCAGGAGGCCACTAATGTGCATGTTTCTACTCAAACTGTCAGAAACATACTCCATCAGGAGGGTGGTATGAGGGCCTGATGTCCACATATAGGGCCTGTGCTTACAGCCCAACACCATGCAGGATGATTGGCATTTGCTAGGGAGCACCAAAATTAGCAGATTCGCCATTGCCGCCCTGTGCTCTTCACAGATGAAAGCAGGTTCACACTGAGCACATGTGACAGAGTCTGGAGACACCATGGAGAACGTTATGCTGCCTGCAACATCCTCCAGCATGTTGCAGGCTGATTGGTTTGGTGGTGGGTCAGTCATGGTGTGGGAAGGCATTTCTTTGGATGGCTGCACGGCCCTCCATGTGCTAGCCAGAAGTGCCCTGACTGCCATAAGGTACCAGGATGAGATCCTCAGACCCATTGTGAGACCATATGCTGGTGCAGTGGGCCCTGGGTTCCTTCTTATGCATGACAATGCTAGGCCTCATGTGGCTGAAGTGTGTCAGCAGTTGCTGCATGATGAGGGCATTGATGTTATGGACTGGCCTGCTCACTCCCCAGACCTGAATCCAGTTGAGCACATCTGAGACATCATGTTTTGGTCAATCCACCAACGCCTCGTTGCACCACAGACTGTTCAGGAGCTAACTGATGCTCTAATCCAGGTCTGGGACGAGATCCCTCAGGAGAACATCTGCCGTCTCATCAGGAGCATGCATAGGCATTGTTGGGAGGTTATATAGGCACGTGGAGGCCACACACACTACTGAGCCTCATTTAGACTTGTCTTGAAGAATATTCACTGACGTTGAATCAGCCTGTCATGTTATTTTCCACTTTCATATTGAGTATGAATCTAAATCCAGGTCTCCTTGGTGTAATAATTTTGATTTGCATTGATAATTTTTGTGTTATTTTCTCCTCATTCAATTCCACTGTGTTTAATAATAAAGTTTTTCAATGAGAATATTTAATTAATTGAGATCTAGGATGTGTTATTGTAGTGTTCCCTTTAATGTTGTGAGCAGTGTATACAGTTTAAAACCAGAAGTTTACCAAAGTTATTTCTATTTGCTAAATGCCAGAATGAGAGAGCTCACTTTTATTATGTTCACCTAGGTCAGTAAATTTACATACATTTTCTTGGTATTTGGTATTGCTGACTTTTTAAACTGTATGACTTAGGTCAAACATTTTGGGTTTCCTTCAGCAAGCTTCTCACAATAGTTTGGTGGACTTTTGGCCCATTCCTCCAGACAGAACTGGTGGAACTGAGGCAGGTATGTAGGCTGACTCGGACATGAATTTTCAGCTCTGCCCACAAATGTCCTTTGGGTTGAGGTGAGGGCTTTGCGATGGTCACGGCAAAACATTGACTTTGTTGTCCTTAGGCCACTTTGTATTCACTTTGACTGAATATTTAGGGTCATTGTCCATGTGGAAGACTATTATGCGCTCAAGCTTTAACTTCCTGGCTGATGGCTGAAGATGTGACCCCTACATTGCCTCATAATGTCCTTTCCTTGTACTATCTATTTTGTAAAGTGCAACAGCCCTGCCTTCATCTGTCACACATATGCAGCCTCCCTCTTACTTTAGAAAAAATGGTGTTTTCAGGCTTGCAACCCCTCCCCCTCTCCCCCCTTTAACAATGGTCATTATTCTCAAACATTTTGATGATCGTAGGACTTGTCTGAAGAATAAGCTTTTTATCCCTGTGTGCATTTCCAAATTGTAATTTGCCTTTTATGCTGCTTAAGAACAGCTTATTCTCCTCTCAGTGGCCTTTCAGCCCATGTTGGTACAGAACCCGTTTCACTGGAAATAATGATGCTCTCTTGCTATGTTCAGCCAGATCTGCTTCAGTCCATCCCCAGTTGTCATAGTGGAATTTGTAGCCTGGGTACTCCAACCTTTTATTATTTGTTTTAATTTTCGAATTGCAGTTAAAATGTATTGTTTTTGGTTGGTTATTCTAATTTTGTTTTTTAAAAATGAGATTGCTCTTTACGTGTACTCAATAAAATTACTTTTATTTTTGAAAAATGACTCTTAAAAACAAGCACTGGTAGAAAATATAGAATAATCACTCAGGGAGCATGTTCAATCAGTTGTTTTTAGTCTAAACAAAAGGTGCAAGATGTGATGCAGAAATATATTTAACAGCTGGAAGTTCGTGCTTATAAAACATGCCTCAATAAATAAAATGTCATAATCAATTACACAACTTGTTTTTTTCAGATCAAGTAGAGGAAACAAAGTTGGAATAATGAACCCAAAATTATGCACAATTAGTACTTTATTGGACCTCCCTTCTGACAGCCTGAATTCTCTGAACAATGATATTCTTCATGAGTTATGTTCCAACATTCTCATATTACTGTTGACAGATCAGGTTCACAGAAACCTTCATATAAATTATTTTTTCTTCATGCAGTCATCTTTATATGTTTAATTAGGATTGCCAGAGTCATTTGCATTATTAGATTTGTGCACATGTTTCTTTTAGAGATATGATCAACATAATCTTTGAGTTACTATTATTATTTAACACAAAGAACAACAATATGCTTACAGCATGAAATAAAGGGGAAAACAAGCTTTAAGCTTTCTTTCTGTTGGCCTTTTCAGTGTTTTAGGGTCCCAGTTGTAAACAGAAGTGCGTCATTGGTGAGTTAACTTGTATGAGAAAATTTCTTCTCCCTAATTCAGACAAATAACTCAATCCTGCATTCACGGTGAGCGAAGCAGGACATTTAAGCCCAAAGGATTACCTCCCACCTTTTCTGGGTCTCAGCGTTTCTGCTGGCTGCTCTGGATTGGCCCTAATGTGCATTGACAGAGGATAACCAGGCCTGCGTTTTCTGTTTCGCCTGTATAGCAGAGCTGCATTGAGGCGCAGAAGCGCGTGTGTGGTTTAAACAGAGGAGGGGGAGCGAGGGGAAGGTCGGGACTCCCGTCTGCTCTGCTTGACTGCTGAATCACTCAAGGTGATTGTGGAGAATGCAAACACAGCCTCGCCGGCTAGACGGGGGAAGGTTAAACGAAGTCAGCGTCAGCGCATATCAAACAAACTGACTTCCTTCTAGTTGTGCACCTCCTGTCTACATGTCTCGTCTCAGAATTGTCTGACGCTTTTCTTTCCCACATGGTTTGAGAACCCCTGTATCATTCGCCTTTTCGTGCCCTTTTCTATGTTTTTGTGTAAATACGTTCTGCTCTGTGTTGTTTAATAGCGGATTCACTCTTTTTCGCTCTTCTTTTTCTTTTCTCTCTTTGCGAGTAAGTATGTCTTGTTGAATAAAGAACCATCCTGTCCTTCTGAGCCCTGCTAATGGATGAAGCTGCAGCACATGTTTGCCCCCTAACAGTAAACCTGTGAATGTGTGCTTATTTTGCAGGAGGTGAGTGTCTTTAAAAGCACAACAAAATGCTCGGCTCGGTCTTTTGTGTTAACTCGGAGATTTTACAGCTGTATGTACCTGCCAGATTAGTTTTGGTTGTGCGTACGGGCGTCAGCGCAGAGCATAACAACCGCAGACTCACAGACAGACAGACAGCTGCCAGCAGCATACAAACAAGCTCTCTGGGGAAAACCAATCTAGGTTCTAAAATGGTTTAGGCCTAGGAAATAAACAGCAACAGGTCATAAACCAAAACTGACTGAAATGGAGGGGCTGGAATGAGGTCCTCCGTCTTGATTCTTTATTTGTCGCCCAGTAGAGGCTGTGTGACCAACGAAAAGGCACCCAGACATGCTGATATGATGTTGTAATAATCATAACAGAGTTTCACCATCAGCTCATCCTCTCTGCTGAAAGTGAGATAAATGAAACCTGTTATTTGGCCTGTAACACCTTTGTTTTGTAGTTGAATTAAATTTTCTCCATCATCAGTGTTTTGTTTCTTTTGTTTGTTTGTTTATTTGTTTCCCGCTGCAGAGCCCCTATTTTCACTGTGCGCGCAAACAGGCAAGGACACAGCCATGCACAGCAGAATCATCTGGTCATGTGACTGGAGCCCCGACAGCAAATACTTTGTGACATCCAGTCGGGACAAGAAAGTAAGCATCAAATCTTGATCCAATTCCAAAACCTCTGAATATAATTTGCTTTGAAGGTAATGAAGTAAGGAAACCAGATGGCTGCAGTTTGAGTGGGGAGTACCTTTCAGTGCTCAGGCAGGATTCCTGTGTGTTAACGTGTGTTTAGGTGATCGTGTGGGGGCCGTGCATGCTGGAGAACTCTGAAGAGCCGGTGTTTCCTCTGGAGATCAAACCATGTTCCTCCATCTTGGATGTTGGGGATTCTGCTACGGCTGTAGCTTTCTGTCCGTCCCTCTGCTCTGATAGCAGGTACATCCTGATTCAGTCTTATTTATAAAGTTTCTTGCACATGTTTTCACACCCCTCAAACTTTTTATTTTTTAATTTTTTTAATTTTAATTTTTTTTTTTTTTTACATTTTGTCACATTAAAACTACAAACTTGTGCGTATTTTATGGCAGTTGTGTTGGAGAGAGAAGCACAAAGTAGTGCATTGTTGGGAAGTGGAAGGAAAACGATGCATAATTTTGAAAATATATTTTGCTTATGAAAATCTAAAGGGATTGGAGTGCATTTTTATTGAACACCATTTTCTCTGAGACCCCTAAATAAAATTCATGGACCTAATTGAAAATGATTTGTAAATAACAAATCTGGCCTTTTGTGGAAGAATAGCAAGAAGAAAGCCACTGTTGAAAGAAAGCCATAAGAAGCCCCGTTTGCAGCTTGTGGTTCCAATAAGACAAAATGTGGACAAGTTCAGGGATTGTGAATACTTTTGCAAGGCACTGTCTTTTAACTCAATATGAAAATTTAAACAAACTATTACTTTATTGATAAGCTGCTATGTCTCCAGTGGTTTTCTGCTTCGAAGACATCAGTTTATTATTATTTATTATTCCCTGTGAAATTTCATTTGTTCATCTGTGGCGAATCATTACAACAAGCCCCAGAACCTTGTAATTCATCTGTTTATTTAACATCTCTCATGGGAACAAACTGATGGATTCTTCCAGCACATTTTTGGAACAGTATTTAAGGACACATGGAATCCATAATGCTACAATTAGTCTATAGTTTATTATGCGACATTGCTCTAGGTTTTGGTTGTCAGTTTTATTTTTAACGATTTTTACTCCTAATTTATGTTTTTGAAATATGACTCATTTGGGATTGTGAAAAAGGCACAGTCTAAACAACAAATGGAAGTTTGAGGCAAAAAAGGTATTAGAGAGTACTCCTCTACAGTTAACAGACATGCATTTTTTTTTTTTCTGTATTTCACAGCTACTTGCTTGCAGTTGGTCTGGAGTGTGGACAAATCCTGCTCTACAGGTGGAGACCTGGTCAAGAGGGGGTTGCAGGAAGTGACTGGTTTAGCTGCGGTGGAACAGACACCTTGTATCCTTTCAACATCTGAAGTTTATCAGCTCAAGCTTTGACAAGCCCTCCAGTTAGAGACGGGGACTCAAGGTCTCAGACTTGGACTTGAGTCGCACTTAAGTTTGAAAAAACAAGACTACGGACTTAATTTAGGTCATATTATCACTTGATCATTTTGTTCCTTTGTAGTTTTGACTAAAAAGGGACCTTTGCAGCATCAATTCATGAAAGGTGTCGTTCTTGCTTTGACAACTAATGATTTAAAGTGATCTTTCTATATTGTACTCATGGTCTACTTTAAGAAAATGTGGTTTTTAAAGTTGGACAATTAGATAAATTTATCAACAGAGTAGAAGGGCTTCAAATTGACTCTTGAGCTTTGTTACACTTGTGCTCTATATAAGACTTGAGACTTGACTTAGACTCTGGGTCTCAAGTCTCAATCTTTATCTCCTTTAATCAGGAGTGAGATGTAAGCCACAGACCGCAGCTCTGACTGGTGAGCCGCTTGATGAGGTATTTTTTTGTTTTTAGCTGTACATGTTTGTTCATCGATTATTTGCTCATAACAGTCCATTGGCTGGCTATAGTTTCATAATAATAACAGCACAGATGTGTCTCAAATTCTTTATTAAATCCTTCCTGGTTGTTTCCAAACAACATAAATGCACCTCTTACATCCTATTTTATGCTGTTAAACTGGTGACACTGAAAACAAAGTAAAATCACATTGGGCTTAACCTTTTTTTATTGCAAACCTTGAAATATGTTTAATGTTGAAACATATGTAAAATAAATGTTTTAAAGCAGATTTCAAACATGTTTTCCCAATAGTCTTGCAAATCTTCTGACTCCGTGTGAACTAAGGCCTCCACACTATAGTTAATGATTGGAAAATTAAAATCCAAGGAATAACTAGTGGTAGTGATGTCAAGGGGAGGACTCTAATAGTTTTTCAAAATAAAACAATTCCTGTTTGTTTCAGTTGGATATTTCCACATTGGGATCCATATTTAAATTGTTAATGTGGTATATATTGAGCTTTATCAGTATATTTATTATTATTTCTTTATTATTTATTACAATTTATTATTTTTATTTGTTATAAGATTATTGTGGTTTTCACAATTTTTTTTTTTTTTTTTTTTTTTTTTTTTTTTGCACGAAAATTGTTACATTTCCATGTGTTTAAATTAGTACAACATTTTATTTCCTAACCTACGGCAGTGGTGTGTTTATAAGCTGACTAGATGGCGTGCATCGAACGAGATAATTTTTTTTTTTTTTTTTAGTGACTTGACTTAAACTTGGGGAAAAAAATAACTTGTGACCATCTCTGCCTCCATTAGAGTAGTCTGCTGAGTAAAAAAATTTTGTTCATATTTTCTGAGGGGAAAATAAACAGGGCAGGAGGCAGGGCTGCAGGTGTAAACCAGTTCTTTAGTGTTTTTCTGTGTGTTGTCTCCCATTTGCTCTTTGGGTTATTATCTGGAGAGCTCTGAAATAAACTACAGACGAGTATTTTTCTTGTGACGTTATATTAGAAGACCTGTTCTCCTCAGGTAACCTTCCCTGCTGTTTACAACCACCCTCTATTTTTCTCAGCTTGACAATTATCTGAATGAAATATCAGCTTTTTACCTCCCAGTTGAAACATTCAGGAGAACTTCTATTTTTTTCACTGATGATGACAGATGGAACCTTTTGTAAAGGATGTGTGCTGGATATTTGTCTACATTTTGTCTGTTGTTTCCCTTCATCAAATGTCCTTTCAAAGACAAAGCCACACACTGGCAGTGAAGCGGCTACGCTGGAGGCCACTGGCCGGTCGGGCAGGTCTAGAGAACAACGAGATGGATGGGCTGAGTGACACGGAGAGAAAACTGGAAGAGAAGAGCTCCTGGGTCCAGCTTGCTAGTGCCAGCGCCGACCACTCTGTCAAAATCTTCAACATCAACAAACGGGCTCTTTAGCACCGCCACCACTGACACTATTATGTCTGTTGCAAGTAGAGAGAGACGCTTGGACTGAGGGCCACAGGCCTGTGCGGGCCACAGCTGCTCTCTCCCAAACCATTCAGTCCCTGTGACAGCAAGTTAGGCCACAGGTCAGTCAAAGGACAGAACCTGCCGCACAAAAGCCTCGAAGTCTGTCTCCACAGAGCCAAACGGATTTGATGGGTGGAAGCAGGAGGGTAAAAACACCAGGACTGCAGGGTGGCATTTGGTTTTGATACTTTAGAATGGCTTAGATTCAGAGAAGAAACCTCTGTCTCTATCTGTATAGGTTAACACAAACCTATGGAAAAATTTGTGCTGAACTCCGTTTTCAAAGAAGTCAGCTTTTATGTTGTTGCTTGTGAAAAACTTTTTGTATCATCATGATTAGTTTCTCTTCAAATTAAATTAATAAAAATAAAAATGGTTTAAAGGTCATGTTTTTGTGAATTTTATACACAATAAATAAGCTTTAATTTTGTTCTGAATTGCGTTCAGACTTTTAGCTCACATTTTCCTTGTCTAAAATCTATTGTCTATACCGGCTTGTTTGTGAAGGGTTGCCTGTCTCCAGCAGTTATTGGACAAGAGGCAGGGTACACCCTGGATATGTTGCCAATCCATCACTGGGTAACATGAAGGCACACACTCACACCTAAGGGTGTAACATGTCATGTTTTTGGGACTGGTCGGAAGCCAAAGTACCTGGAAAGAACCCACGCATGCATAGGGAGAACATGCAAACTCCATGCAGAAAGACCTCAGCCTGGGATTCAAACCCGAGACCTTCCTCTTGCTGCAAGACAACCGTGCTACCACTGTGCAGCCCTCCATTACGTGTTAACCATGTATTTATCTGGAGGCAGCTGTTACCTGGGGCTTTAACTCTGTCCAATCACAGACTGTGGAATCCAAAAGGTGTCTTTTTAACCAGGCCAAACATGCTTCTGCAAAGTTGCCATACATCATAAGGGCTTTCAGACTTTTATATCATATCACACTGTTATGGAAGCGTTTTCTGCAATATTTTATTTTAAAATGGAACAATCTTGATTTTCTTCATTACTTTTATGTGAGGAGTTCCTTACTCTGACTTGCATACTAATACATTGTGCACTTTTTTTGCAGGCCTGTCTGATGTGTCCTTGACCACTTTTTTGGTGGGATTAGATGGTTTTAGATGGTTATGATGTGGTGCTAAGGAGGCACAGGAGGTCACATGTCGAAACCTTTAAATGTTAGAGATTAATGATTAAAAATGGGGACCAGTGGCACAGCAAATGAAGCCACTGACAAAGGTGGCTCAGACCTCTGGAGTCCTGCTTTAGAAAAGAAGTAAATGAGGAAGTATTTGAGATGATTATGTTATTATGCCTCTGAGTCAGCCATAGCTCTTTCAGGGTTATAGTCTGAGATTTTAATGGGAAATAAGAGCACCGTTTTTACATCATTAAAATGATGACATTTCATAGTTTTCTTAGACAAGCAAAGCCAGCATGGCAGGAAGATGTTTTAAAGAGAAAGCAGTTTGTCTTTTATTGTTTGCCTAATCTGTGTAAGTGTGTGTGCACTATATCCTCACTTTTGCTTAGCTTTGGTTTGGAAGAAAACTGCCCTTCAGTCTTAATCTTATACACAGTGGCAGAAAGGTGATGCATGCACCAAGTTACACAGCCTTGTGAAACTATGAATCCCTCTTGAGCTTTTTCACACTTTTGTCATGATACAAACAAACCTAATAGATTATATGCAAAATATATTATGATGTAATAGGAAAAGGGTGCACGTTTTTCTAAATATTTTACAAAGCTGAAAAGTGTTGCATTTTACTCTGATACCCCTAAATAAAAGCTAGTTCAGCCATTTTTCTTTTTACAATTTTTAACACCTTTTGGCATTTAGCTATTTAGAATTTTAATGAAAATACACTTTAAACGCTTTCAGTATGTGTATCCTTTATTACAGCTTGTTTGTTCCACCCAATCCTTTAAAAGAAACATCCTTTATGAACCTTCACATTTTTAGCAGGATCAAGTAGGGCCTCACTAAAAATGTGACAAAAAAAACCAAAAAAAAAAACAGGACATTTAACATTTTTTTGGTTTCCAGATTAAAAACACATAAACACTAAAGTTCAGCCAATAAAAGCTTATTTAACACATGCAACAATTAAAACTCCACTTTCCAACAAATGGATAAATGTAACAAGGGAATATTTTTAGGAAATTCCAAAAGCATATGTGAAGAGAGGAAAGGGATAATTATATTTGGAATATTTGAGGCACAGACAAACAGTAATGCAATCAAACTGTAGACAAAATGCTGCCCTCCATCCTGTGTACCCACTGGCCTTCCTCTTGTACTTTAATAATTCATCAAACATAACATTCAAGACTTTCATTCCCCATGTATTATTCCTTCTTGCTGCCTTTCATTCTGACGTCAGCAGGCATTCCACTTGCTCTGCCTGTTGTTTGTTGTGCAGATTAAAAGCTTTAATGTTGGCTGAACTGCTCTGCATCACCTCACTTACCTGTATTTTTATTTACTGCCTTTAAACTGTAGTTGATGCCAGAGGAAAGTGTGCATGTATATCTGTTATATTCTCCATTTGTTATGTTGCCTGTTGTATTAACAACTCCCAATACCTGACAGTTCAGTTTGTTCTATTTGTGTTATTGTTTGCTGCAGATTACTACTGAAACATATCTGGCAACATTAGTAAGGCTGTCGACTGCTACAGTTGTGGCTCTTACTTGACAGACTGTTAAATAATTTGCATCATTTGGCATTTATAAATCTGAGTGAACACTGATCATGCGGGGTTCCTCAGGCTACTTTTATCAAATGTCCACATGTCCATCCTCGTTCAGATTATGGAGTGTTACATTTTCTTAGCACATGCTGATGACATGAGACTTTTATTCCCATGTCACTATCTGAGTACTGTCTTTTTATATTCCCTAAATGAGAGGGTCCACATTGTCAGTGAGAAGATGGATCAATTTCCTCCATCTTAATGCAGAAAAGACAAATGTTTTTTACCCCAAAAAATACAAGGCTAGGAATCAGAGTCAATGAGGGGAAAACACAGACTATGTCATGAATCTAGGTATTGTTATGGGCTCAGATCTAAATATCAACTACAGGAAGTCTTTTACTGAATCAGCAGACTATCATCTTGAAAACATCACTACAATAAAGAATTTCCTGTCAAAATAGAAAACAAGAAAATATCTGCTGCCAAAGTCCCGACCAAGATCCATCTTATCCATCCTCTAGATGTTGTACTGGCTTCCTGTTTGTAAAAAAATATATAAAATATATAATTTAAAATATTGTTGGTGGTACAAAGCACCGAATAGTCTTTGGCCTAAATATAGTTCAGAATTGCTGTTCAGGTTTGACCAAGGTAGACCCCTTCAATCATTGGACAAGAGGAGCAGAACTGAACAAGAGGACTTTTTGTGCTCCTCAGCTCTGGAACAAACCCCATGAAAGCCTGATGAAAGTCTGCTGTTTTAAATCAGGAAAAAAATTACTGTTTACTGAGGTTTATCCATAAATTTCAAAGCTTATTTTTAATGGTGTCTTAACTTTTTATTTGTTAATGTTTCGTTTTATGCAAGGAGGATTCTTCTTTTACAGTCAGGAGGTGGGCTGTTAATGAATGAATTTTGCATGTGCTTTTTTCCACATACAATGAATTTGTGTACATTTCACCTCCTAAATTG
This sequence comes from Anableps anableps, assembly GCA_014839685.1. Lineage (NCBI taxonomy): Eukaryota > Metazoa > Chordata > Actinopteri > Cyprinodontiformes > Anablepidae > Anableps > Anableps anableps. The sequence continues at coordinate 15,491,014 of CM026079.1, forward strand.
TAAACAAAAACCACAGTACAGTTATTCTAAATACAGTAATATTTGACAGAATTTTCCAGCCATTTGTGTACATTTGATCTAAAATCTTTTCAGAGTTCTTTCCTATGTTCTGTCTCAGATCAATGCTAATAATTTTACTTGAACACCTATGCAAGGATGCTATAATGTTACTATAATGTTATAGTAGCATTGAAGAATCAGGATTAATATATAGTTTTAAGGGTGTCAGGGTCTTTTTATGTCAATAGAATGAAGATTAGTTGTCTGTGGATGTTTAATTTAAATGGAAATATATGTAAAAACCCCAACACAAATCTTGTTTATGGAACCATATCATTACATGACGAAGAAAGCTTTTCAGGATTTTGGATTACTTTGAAAAGTGTATGACAAGAAAAATAAATAATATATAGTCATGTGAAATTATTTTTTTACAACACATTAAATATTCAATTCATTTTAAGAAATGTTTAAATATTTATTTCAACTCAAAATTTTTATCGCTGAAGAAGAAAATTATTTAAAATATTTCTAATTGGGAATAATATTTTGATTTTAATAATCAGCATACTTAAGATTAAAATATGGTGGTGTTATCATAGTTTAGATTCCATAATAATGCAGGTACAGAAACCCATTTTTTGACTTTCAAAACTTTTAACCAAGTCTTTTGTTGAACAATAAATAAGTTTATCACCAATTAAATATATGTAAATGGCAAAAAGTGATTTTGGGGATGAATTTGCCATACGGTCATTTTATTATCAGAGCAAAACTAGGCCATATCGGTTTACATACCTAATTTCTTGTGATCAAAAATAATTAAATAGGCCTGTTGTTTATGTTTACATTATTATGTGGCTGTTGCTATCTTTATGTGTTGATGTTGATAACAATGCTCTTAGTCTCCTATAATGTTTATTTAATAAATGCAGCTGAAAACTTGTAAACAGCACAGCAAGATAAAAGAAACTGCATTATTTTCAGTCACACTTTATTTAACGATGATGTGAAAAGTAAAGGCTGTCCATAACATTCAGACAACAAAAGAAGAATGTTTTTTTCAAATATCCCCAACACCCTTCCCCCTCTCCCCCAATAACAACCAATGGCTCAAAAAATGTTCAGGTGTTCCAAGTGTGATACTCATTTTATACAAGTTTTTCCATATCTAGACTTCATCTGTACATAACATAGTTACAGATACTGTAAATAAAAAGAAGACTTCAGATTTGTGAAATGTTTCCTATGTAAAAATGAGAATGTACGTAAAGATCTTTACATATACATATATTTATATATATATAGTTCTCTATTCTCTCTGTAATAAGAAAACAAGTTATTGCCCCTCTTAAACATGTTGCATTTAACATAGGTTTTTGTTCACCATTTTAAAGTTTTAATTGAACAGATTGCCATGTGATACCACATATCAAACTGACAAAACAGTAACAGCATGGACCTTTGTGTGTCTCCACTTAATATATTTTTTTATAGTGTAACATAACTTGGTTTGTGTTGTTTTTCTCCAGAGAACTGTACAACGTACAAAGATGTCCTCATATACGTCACTTTGATCTTCAAACTGATAAGGTAAAAAGACCTATTGGAAATACAAACCATAAGCATGATGCTATTTATTACAGGTTATTATGAGCCCTTGACCCACCACAATTGCATTTGTAAAATTTATTCATTTATGAGAACAACTGAAATGAATCATGTCAGAATAAAAAGGGCACATAAAAAACCCAACACCTGATGATCTGCATTTGATATTTTGGACTGATCAGATAAAATGATTGGCTAATCTTTTTAAATCACACAAGTGGATTATTAGGTTTGTTTGATAGCTGCTACCTTCATTTTATTGCCTTCAGTGAACAGGTGCTAAATCAGTAGCATGTTAGATGAGATGATATTTAGTTAGTCCACTGAGCATCTTGGCGTTGACATGTGTGAACTGATTAAGAGGTAAAAGGAACCTAAACTAAAGCTTGAACAACAGTGGATTTAAAAAGTGCAAACATCCCTGTTAAAATGTCAGATTTTGGGAACATAAAAGATTATATCATGATACTCTTTTTAAAACTTTTTCCACCTTTAATGGTGCATATGTTCTGTACTGGGCAAAGGATAAAAAAAAAATATGAAGGCTGGTTCCATAGGGAACATGAATGGAGGAGCTGCACAAGTTTCTGGTTGTGTTCTACATGTGACAACAATCACCTGCATTCCCCAAACATCTGGACTAAGCTTACAAGTCAGAAGTATTTTCTCCAAAAGAAAAGACCCAGCTCTGGATAAAATCTTCTAAAACCTGGTGGGAGAATGTTTTATGATGAAATAAAACTAAACTGGAACTAAAAGGTGGTTTGGCACAAAAACAGTACAGCATATTGCCAAAAGAACACCATACCCACAGGAAAACATAGTGGTGGCTGCATCATGCTCTGGGGTTACGTCTCTTTTTTTGTCAAAACACTAGTCCCATTCTGACCCAAAACTTTCAGATGTCTGTTGAAAAGCAAAAAATGAAGAGGGATTTTATTTTTCAACATCACAGTGAGTCCAATCACACATTTAAATCAACAATAGAATGACTTCAATAAAGAAGATTTTTACTTTTACCTACAAGGTAGAGTGGGTAAATATGGCTACATCAAGATGCAGCATTTTCATGAGCTCCTTCAGAAGACTACATGCTAAAATGGAATCTAAATCGGCTATTGCACTCATTCCACCCTTACAGTTGAATGGTACAGATTATATGTCACATTAAAGGTGGGAAAGGTGTATCATGGTCTCAGTTTTACATCACAAAGACCTGACAGGGTGTGGACCCTTTCATGATAAAACCAAATTACAGGTGATATGATGGAACAACAGCGTAGCTTTGTCACAACAGTTGCAAAAAAAAAAAAACAGAGGTAACTCTGTGAATTATACATTTTATTTCATGCCGTCTTGAGAAAGCCAAATACCAAATACTCCATACATGGACACCATCATCAGGGTATCAGCAAAGTTGTACACAATCACGTATAATGTAATATATAAAATGTGCGGTTGGTTTTTTTGCTTCTCCTGTAGGAAGATCCAACCCTCTGGTAATGTCTCCCACTCACATGTTCTGTGACTGTGATTCTCTGGTTGGCAAAGGTGCAGGAGAAGTCATGACTCCTTTCTGAGGTCTGTGCTTGGGTTTTTTCCCCTGCTCCTGTGCATCATAGCAGGGGCCTGGAAATGGGAGGAGCTCAAACCCCGATATGTCTGACAGCAGATTTTTGTCTCCCTGCTTCAGCTCTGAATCCTCCAACTTTTCTGAGAAGTGTTTGTCTGTATTTATGGAGAAATATCCTCCGGCTGAAGTGAAGCTTTTGCCATGTACTCCCAAAGCTGTCCCTGTTCACGGACACATGGACTTTAGATTAGTCTGTGACACGTTGTTCGATTTACAGATGTGTGGCCGATATACTTTGCTGGGTAAGCGCAGTTTCGACCCTTTGAATGTAGTGTGGGTCTTGCAGGCTACAATATAAGACAACAGGCACGGCGCTCCAGAAACGCCTTAAAAAAAATAAAAACCAAGACACCAATGGTGAAACAATATGCTGAGAACGAACCTTTTCGCTCTGAGTAAAAAAGTCCTTTTCCTGCAGAGTCCCCTATTTGCTTTTTCTCCTTCATTAGGAAAAATTTAACAAATAACAGCGATACTCTTGATGACGGTCTTGGGTGAAGCTCAGCGGCACTGAATTACATTTCCGTAGCAACTGAGGTATGTTCACTGTTGCTAAGTGTGGATTGATCTTTCATGATATTCAGTATTATCTGTGAGAGAAAGCCCTGTGTCTGTGTTAAATCACTGTGACCAGCAGTGGTGGCATTGCCATCTTTGAAACCAAAGCTGCAGACTGTTTGGGGCTTACTATGCGAGACTTCAACATGTCAACTGTCATTGCTGCTGTGCATGGAAATTCAGGTTAACCATTTAGTCCAATCAAGCTGTGGAACTGGTAGACCTACATTTTTTCCAACATCACTTATTTTCGTTTTATTTCTCCTAACAGAGTTTCATCTCAAAGTCTTGTAACTTTGTGCTATTGTTGCACCCCATTGCTCTAAACTGGGCTGGTAAGATATGAGAACAAATTCAGATAGACATCTTAACAGTCTATAAAGACCAGTCTGCGAGCTTCAGTGTGACCCCACCCATCACTCGCGTCTGAATTCACTGGATGCTCTCTTGGGTTTTATGTGTACCTGTGTGTATTTGAATTTCTTGGCATGTTAAGACAAAAGAAAGCTGTGAAACACTCTTTTGGTCTCCTTTTGCTCTATTTTCTTGGAGACTGGTGAAAAAGGCATAGAATTATTATTCCTATAAAACATGCTGTCTGAAGACGGACTGATTAGGTTGTAAAGTATGAAGGTCTTTACAGAGTCAGACAGGAAGTCTTTGACATAAATGACTCTAGAAAAGATAGCAAAGTAGAACAAAAAAGAGCAACGTGCATCTCACTCCAAGTTAGAGGCATGGGACCTGGACACATTTTGATGCATCTATGCTGTTTGTAAGCTAATATATTAACAGCTATGCTAACAAATTTATGCCTCTGTCATATATCTGATTTGTAGGATGTTATATTTTATAAGCTTTCACCTGCCTTTGTTACAAGCGCCACACTTAAAACCTATTAACTTGTCCATTCACAGCATATACAAAGCTTACAGTAAATCAGTGTCAAAAGCGATGATATTTACATGTCTGCACAAGGTTGAGAAGTGGACAGGGATGCTTTCTTTAGTTGGATCTTGAAAATTCCTCTTGTTGCTCCCAAACTCATATCCAATCACTGAAGCAGTGAAATGTTGAAGTTAGATGGCTCACATGTAGCTGCAAGCACATATAGTACATGAAACAGATAAGAAACAGAAACAATCCCTTTTGAAGCAGATAAGGCTACACGTCAGATTAGGGCTGGTCCACCGCTGCTGTTGGGGTGTCACTGTGCTTGGACATGGGTGTGTATCTTTGTTGTAAATATCTGTGTTTGACTGTGCATATGTGTAAGCAGACCTAATCAGGGAGGAAGATGACCGAGGGGATGTTAATCACAGAAGTAGTTAAGCATCAACCGTCCTCTCCCACCCAGTTTTGACTGACAATATCAGTCCTCAAGAGACCCGAGTGCAGAGGTATGACGAGTAAAACTTTATCCCTCCCCCCTCTCTTTGTTCAACCCCAACTTCTTTTCAGTCCAAGACGGAATACGTACATACGCTGACGATATCAGTCTGTTTGTTGTAGAAAAAAAGAACCATCTGTGTCTTCTCAGTAAAGAGCGAAGAGGGGGAGTAAATGAGGCTCACAGGCCAGAGACCATTACCCTGTAGGAAGGGGGCATGTGTCTGTGCCTCGGACTGGAGCCTGGACTTCCATTAGGGCTGGTGCAACTGGCGTCAACCCCTCCTATGGAAGGTAAGTATGCATGGTGCAGGATAGGCAGCTGCAAAGACAGTCGACGCTGTATGCTGCAAAGAAAGTGAGAGGGATGTCAGAAAATACAGTACATTGACCACTAACACAAAGTAATATGTTAAACATATGTTTATGTATGCATGTCGGTAGTACCTATGTTGGATGTCACTGATCTGAATACTTTAGTATGGCGCTGATAGGATCTGGCTTGCATTCTTTAAGGGCTTGGGCCTGCTTTTATTTCTGTCCTGCTTGTAAAGTCTAATTGATCTATACATCCTGTTGTTTATCAAGCTTCATGGGCTGCTTTCATGTATTTGGCCCCATGCATGATTGCTGAGCATAGATTTGATATTGCATCACTGATTTTCAAAGAGTATCTGGGGTCCACCACCTGTGTTCATTAGAAGCTTTTGTCATCAAATGCTCTCCCTTAATAATTATATTAACTAAGACAACTAATTATGATACAACTTAGTTTTGAAATAAGAAATAAAACAGGATCTCTTACTGTTTGTTAGTGCTCTCTGTATATGCTGCCATCCGATATGAAAAATAGAGGAACTCAGCAAGAATTATTAAAATTGTCTATTTAATCTGAATTTATGTTGACTGAGATTAAATTTATTGTCTGTACAAAAGACAGCTGATTAGCTGGATTGTACCATGACACAAAAACTGTCTGGTGAGCCATTAATTCAACAACATTTACTAAAACCAAACTCCTACAGATTGTTTAATAGCTTTTTGAGATGTCAAAAACTGTTTTTCTTGGTAAATATGTCAGTCATAAACAATTGATATGCAAATATCCCAAACATGACTAAAACTATATATTTCAAACTCTCCGAAGTGGTTGGAAAAACAAAGTTTAATATTTCTCAAAATTCTTGAAAAATTAACATGGCTATTTTACCATTTAATGGCTAGACTAGATATGTATTGTAGATATCTATAATTTACTTCTCCCTGTTCAGAAAAGACCTTTTCAGATATTCAGAGAACATTTACTGCTAGCCACAATTGACATTTTAGATATCCTATATATCTTTCTTTCTCAGTCAGATGATGTCACGTCTACTGATATAAATGACAGCAAATATTTAAAAAAAAACAAACATGTGACTATGGAGTGTAACTATTTAAAATTACTTTAAACAATGGACAGTAGATATTTAAATTACTTGTAACAATGGCATTATAAATATCTAAAACAACTTGTGACAGTCGATATCTAAAATAATGTATTACAATTGTCTTGTGATATCCAGTATTGTATAGAGGGTCTACCCAAATTGGCACTAGCTGCTAAATAAAATATATAATTACATCTAGATGTAAGGCGTAAATACCAAAACAATGAAAAATGTGAATAAGATCAGACTATCATAGCATGAGTAAGTGAGTTAGATTACTACAGGCCCTTACCATTTCTCTGTTTACCAGAGCTTTGAGCAACCATTTTTTCCAGCTTTACTTTCATTCTTACTAAGCCCATAAGACCCCATTCCTCCAGCTTTTGGGATCATCTGACTAAAAGAACATTTCATGCTTCAACCTAGTGTGACACCTCGCACCCCACCTCACCAGAGTCACTTCCAGTCGTTAGCAAAGAAATTACATAACCAAAGACTTGTTATATAAAGTAAAAAATTTGCAGGGGGTAATAAAATTCAAGCTTGTTCAGCAGAAGACCTAGAAAAATGTCATAATTAGTTGAATTTTAAAATCATTGTAATTAGTAGACCTATGCCTGATTATGACCAGTTTTATTTGTGATGCAAACATAATAGTGCTTGGTCATAAACATCTTTTTCTCTTTAAAGATGCTGCATCAAACGATGAAATATGCTTTGTATGCTTTTGCATTTATTATGTCACAAAGTATTCAGTCTGTGCTAGATTTTCTATTTATAACTCTTTTCAAACTTCTGTGTATTTGTCTTCTCTTCCTCTTCACCTTCTCTCTTGCTGCCTCTTCATCTCTTTTCCCTCAGTGTGATCAAACATTTATGTGGCATGGGAATAGCTCCGAGTGTTCCTTTACTTCTGTTCTCCTCCCTGTCTATTTTCAGAGCTGCTTCCAATGCAAACTGTAAATCAGTTGTTATATAAGCCTATGTGTGTCTCTACCTCCTCTCTTGTCTATCTAAACAGCTTTCTTCTTTAAGTTTGTCTTTTCCCTCTTCTAGGCTCTTTTTAATTTTATGCCCTTTTTGTCTGCTGTCTCCTTTCTCACCATCAATCTGCCGTTCTTCTCCTGTTCTTGCAATAACCAGCGTAGGAGGCAGAATTCTCAATGATGCATGAAATGTTGTCCCCTCCCCACTGAGGAAGCCATCATGCCTCAGCTTTGCTGCCTTATGAATAATAGGTGAACGTAGATGTGCACTGGTTTCATGAGCATTTTAAGTGTCCAACAGATCAGCCATTTTCAAGTTGGGCCAACAAATCAATCATCTGCATGTCTACAAGTGCATGTATTGGGGATTTTGTATGAGAGCTACAGTGTGTCTTGGACTCTAAGAGAACACACATGTGCTCACATGTATTTTAATGGGTGTAGGAGGGAAAAGTGCAGGGTTGGTCCATGTGTTCATTGGGCTCTGTTGCCAGAGCAACTGCTTGAGAGTTTCTAGTGGTTGCGCTACATGTGATGTGTCATCTGCTGAGAAAGCTCACTAAACAGTGGGAAGGAGGGAGGTAGGGAGGAGCACAGACATGGATGTGTTATGGAAATATGAGATCTCACTGTTCAGGTGAGTTGATATCCTCCAGGGGACCTCTGCTTATTCTGGAAGGATCCATGGAGCCCCACTGCGCCTGCGGTTTTTGCTCGAGGTGGTTTTTCAATATCGATTTCTCTCCATCTGCATTGAAACATGTGTAGACATTTTGGAGAAATTGTTAATCTGTCCAATAGACTGTTTCTCAGTTGTTATACACTCCCATGACATTAAGCATGGCTCTGAATTTCCAGGTACCTTGACTCTGCATCATAGTGAAAATCAATTTTACTGGAGATTGTCACTGTGTATTTATACACTAAGCAAAATAAACAAACTATTTCCTTCCCATTTTCTTTCTATAGTTGTAAGTTGCTGTTGAGCTTGTGCTGATGAGGAATTCTGCTCATATCATACTGTTTAGACTTCCAGAGTTTGAGGAAGTAAGCTTTAACATTTTATGCGTCGTAATCGTAGCCAAACTTCATCATCAAACTCCAAATTTGTAATCTTCAATTACACCAAGGGAGAATTGGAGTGTTCCTTCTTGTCCCACAGATGTCCCAGATTTCTTTTCAGAACTTGCTGACCTGATTCACTTATGTCAGCACCCCACTCTCCCATAGTTCTCTAGGCTTACTGAACTATTTTAGTACAGTTTACATTGAGAAAAGACATGACCTCATAGATCTAAGAGTTGTGGAAAAAGTGCTGACATGTATTTTGCTATATTTCTGTGTGATTTCTAGATTGCATGCTGTTCCGATCAGCAGCTTTCATACGAGGTGTCACATGGCACAGTGGCTCAGCAGGTGCTTCCATTTGATGAGTACCACTCCAATCCATACCAACATGCTTCACTATGAAAGGTAAACAGTGACACCAGAGTTCAAACAGCTTCTTGCTGATCACAATTTGAGTTTTAGTGATTTCTCAGTTGTTCTTCAACATCCTAAAAATGTCCTTTCCTCTAAGGGTGACCATTTGGGTCAGATGGTTAAAACTTGAACATAACTAATTACTTTAACAGAGTAATAATCCCAAACTAACATTAACACTGGGTTTGGAATGGATAAAACCTAACATTAAGCTTCTGGAAGGGCCCTGACCTCAACTCTGTTGAACATTTACAGACTTTGATTACAAGAAAACTAGTAAATTTAAATGTGTGATGCCCTGAAGAATGGTTAAATAAAATTATACCTGAAGCCTGCTGATGACTACAAAAAAGGACATTTAGCCAAGTCTTAGTGGGAATGTATGTATATATTTAAGTCTACTGTAGATATATAAATTTGACCCCGTGTTGATTAGAGCTATATAGAGATATAGAGGAAGAGAAGTGTAGCTTTGCCTCTAACCCTCTGTGAACGAGTGTAGTGAATGTTGACACTGCATCCCTCTCTTAAACTCATTTACAGTCCCCAGTATATTTAGAGCAGATCTATTAAGAATCTTGAAGACAACAGCTAGGAGGCGGTGATGATGCATAAGCTGACCAAAGCAGGGAAAAGTTTGCATGCTGGAGATCTTTTAAAAACAGCTACATGAACTGGGATTTTACTGCCAGATTATATGCCAGAATGACTGTGAGCAGCACATCATATTAGGCTTTTCTTTGCATCTCATTATGTAAGATCATGATCAAGACTTATGAGTATCTCTGTTTTAAAAGAAATGATGGAAAAGTCAATATGGTTAAAAATAAGGTGAGCTTATGCAGACGGGATTCAAAGTGTGTTTATGCTGCACGTAGGTAATTTCATACAACTCATTAAAATGTCAATTTTAACATTTATAATATTGTGGTAGGTTTAGTGGTAGGTTTATATATATATATATATATATATATATATATATATATATATATATATATATATATATATATATATATATATATATAAACACTATACTCATAGTGATTTTTTCCTAGTACAAACCCTTTTAAAAATACAGCTATTTGTTAGCACTTTGCTTAAAGATGCTTTTATTTTTTTCCTATTTGTATTTTTTGTAATTTTAAAGTATTTTAAATAATATTTATAAATAAATATTTATGCAGAAATCAAGAAACACATTCATAAATAAATCACTCAATACATCAAAACTATAATCAAGACAGAACATGTGAATATTCAGACTTTAGATAGACCCATCCATCTCTATGACCACATGCAATTAGAATTTGATAATAATAATAACGATTTCAGATAACACTTTTCTCAAGTGGAAAATTGGACAGAATGTTTGTGTTAATCATAATTGTTAGATAAAACAACAAAATAACTAATATAAATAAATAAATAAATAAATAAATAAATAAATAAATAAATAAATAATTTGATGAATAAATAAAATGGTCCAAAGAAGTCACTGCATAATATCTTGTTTGAATTTATAAACCCCTCAAAAAACACCCTACTTAATAGTAAACCACATTTAGCTGCAGTGTTTTTGTAGTTGTCTTTTTTTTTTTAATGAAAAACAAACTGGAGGTCAAAATTGTCCCAGATGGTAGCTCATGCATTAATTACCTACTAATTAGGACAACCCTTGCGTCTCTTTCTCACCCAGTGCGCACACACACACAAAAAAAACATTGCTTCACTACCACAGTGCAGTGCCACAGACAGACTTAATTCAAATCTATTCTTTTCTTGACTCAAAAACAGTAAATATATGAATAAGAATAATGTCACGTCACACGGAGTGATTTGCTTTGTTGATGTGTGGACGTACTTTTGTAGATGAGGAATCTCACAGAATTCCAATACACTTAGCGCCCAGTCCAGAGAGTGAGCATAGTTGTATTGCTTTTTACCTTACCTAATTCAGACAGGTCCATTAAATGCACCTGAGAGCAACTTTGTACGGATGTGTGCATCAGGCATGCTGAATCTGGCTGCAGTACATCTCCATCTTCATCATTCTGTGTCTGTTAAATCGGTGCCTAATGCAAAACGAAGCTGCTGAACCAATGATTCACTGATTTAATTTAAGGCAGCAAATTTTATAATGTCTAAGATACAGCCATTTAAACAGCCTGTACTGCAGAGAAGAAGGAGGGGATATAGAGAGACACAGGGACTCTACTGAAAAAAAGACCAATTCAACAAGTGCTGATGAGTCATTTTAACCGCTCCCTGTCTCTGCTGGTTTTCCTAACCTTGCAGTATTCTTGCATTTGTTGATTTTGTCAGCCAAACAATCATCCACTACTGCTTGTATCACAGATAAAGATGTGTGTAAATTCACCTTCTATTGTTGTAACATAGTCTGACAAAAATAAATTAAATTGAAGATGTGGTTTCATACTGTTGCAGCTGTCATGCTTGTCAGACTGTAAGAAAGTCTAACTAGGTGATTTCAGTTGCCCCTGTTTGTCCTTGACCTGTCATGGTAGAACCATTTTAAATGACTGTATAGGCCCTTTTCCAAAGACTAAAATGGGAAATAAATACCTTCTTACCATTATGAACTTTACACCCAGATTTCCTGAGGCTTTACCTCTGAAATCTATAAAAACTAAGGTCATAATAGAGGAATCGCTCCACCTTTTTTCTAGAGTAGGTTTACCTAGAGAGACTGGGTGATCTTCCCCTGTGGATTTGTCAAGTAAAACAAGGGCAGAGAATTGAGGAGACCACAGAGAAGACTGTTTTTGGTGTTTGTTAAAATACATAGACAAATAAAAGGTGAAAAGCTGTTACCAGTCCACCAGTGATGTCTAAGTGTGGTTGATGTCTAGTGTTTGGTGGTTTAATACTGAATAGTCTTTCTTTTATGCAATAAATCATACACCTCTTCAGGTTTTATAATTCATGTATTAGTCAAAAAAATACTATTTTTAATTATACAACAGTTTTACACAGAGTATCATTGTTTCTCACGTCTCAGTTTGATTAGATATTTCATATATATCTGTCAAACACCCAAGAGCCTATTTTTATATATATTTTCAAACTTTTTTTATTTATTTATTTCGTTTAATAAATGTGTGTTCCCGAAGTAAGACTTTTAGATAGTAAAGTCAGGCATCCATAAGTACATTTTCAGAATTAAAGATCAATTTACAACAAATATAGTTAAACATGCCAAGCCTAAACATTCACTTTAGAAAAAAAATGAACTGAAACACATAGTCACTTTCTCACCTTTGCCATCTGTAAAGTTGCGTATGCTGAGAATGTTATTGGCGTCTGGGTAATGGTTCTGTTTAATGTAAGGAGTTTTCTCTGGGGTGTCCTGCAGCTGCATGGTAACTTCCTCCAGCTCCTTATCCAGCTTTTCAGAAAGGAAAGACATTTATATAGCATTAGCTTCTGTTCTTTTTTTAAAATATGGATTAACATGGGCATAAGACATACACACTTGTGAACAAATGTTATTATTCACAGACAATGTGACTTAAGAAGGCAACAGCATTATATGATGCACGTTAAACAAAGTGCTGCAGTTGCTGCTTTGTGATTTCAAAGAAAATTTAAAACCCGCTTATGGCCTGCAGCCAGAGTTCTCTCTCTCCCCATCCCTGTCCCATCAGATTAGAGATGCTGTCCCTGCGTCCTGGACTCTGGCCTCACCTGCTCACCCTAATCGACCTGGCTATCTGTACTGCCCTCCAGTCTCAACTCAATTCTGCATAGCAAACACTGCATCAGTCAGCTCAGTTCATGCTCATAGGTTTTACAGTGTTTTACAAAGCTATTCATACACCTATGGGTATTTTTTTACACTGTCATTTAACAATCATATACTGTAATGTATATTATATGGATTTTATTTGATAGCCCAACCACAAAGCACTGCTTAAATATAAAAGGGGAGGAGACTTAAATGGTTCTCAACCTTTCTTATAAATAGAGATCTGAAAACTATGGTCTGCATAGGTATTCAGCCCTCTTTACTCTTATAACCCTAAATAAAACTCACTGCATTTAATTGCCTTCAAAAGGCACCTAAATAATTAATAGTCAACAGTGAAGTTCTACTGAAGTATAAATACAGCTGTAGAAAACATTACCAAAAACACAGCATAATGAAGACAGATGAACACAGCAGACACGTCAGGGATAAAGTAACTCTGGAGGAGCTGCAAACATTGTGCATTTCAGAAATATGGTTTTAATGGAACAGAGTGTGTACTTTTGGAACATTTTCTTCTGGGACAGTACCTCCAGGAGCCCGAAAGAAAGCCAGTATAATTCATTTTTGCAGTCTGCCACAAGTCATGTTGGAAACAGCAACCATGTGGGAGAAGGTGCTTTGGTCAGATGAAACCAAAACTGTTTTTGGCCTGCATGCAAAGCACCATGTGTGATGGAAAACCGTGAATACACCATTTACATGTGAAAACACAGGCTGGCAGCATCATGCTATGAGGATGCTTTTTTTCATTAAGGGTAGGGAAGGTGATCAGAGTTGTTGGTAAGATGCATGGAACTACATACAAAAGAATCATGGAAGACTATAACAGGCTGCAAAAGACTTTACACTGCAGTGGATGAACACCTTCCAGCAGGACAACAAAAGGATGTCCATGTGTTAGAATGGCTCAGTCAAAGTGTAGACCTAGGTCCAGTTAAGAATTGGTGGCAAGGCCTGTAAACTGATGCTCACAGATGCTCTTGATCCATTTCTACTGAAATGAGCTTTTTTGCAAAGAAGGGGCAAAAAGGAGTGCATATGCATATCACACTTTTCAGATTTTTATTTGTAAAGCATTTTGAAAACAAGGTATCCTTTTCCTTCCACCTCACAATTACACACCAGTTTGAGTATGTCTCGTATATAAAATCCAGTTAAAACACATCCAGGTTCATGGTGATAATGTAAGAATACACAAAAAAAATTAAAGGGGTATGACTAGTTTTTCAATCCACTGTATGCAAAAAAACCAATACCATGCCTGGTACTTCTCTGTCTACCACAGCTTGTGCTCTCTGCTCAGAGCACTCACCTCTTGTTTCAGCTCTTGCGCTCTCACTCTAAATTACCCTGTCTGTCAGTAAACTCTGACATCTGAGCTCTTTGCCTCAGGGTCTACATTTTGGATCAGCACTAAGTCCACGACAAAGGCTGCAGCTTCTGATGGCTGCCATTGTAAACAACTATGTCTTCTTATTTTATTTATTTATTTTTTTTATCATCATTTCAACTTGATCATAAACAGAAGAAAATAGCAGAAATTTACCTCTAAAACATGTGATGGAAAGATGAGGTTTTTCAAAATGGTACTTAAATGTTAGACTGAGAACATATATCCTGGTATTATATTAAATGCATCAGTGAGGGTGCATAGAAAATCGTAACAATCTCTTGAAGTGACCAGAGCAGGTATTAACAATTATCCTTCAAAGAGGCAACCAAGTGAATAAAAAAATCTGAAAATTAACTAAATGCAGGAGAGCTCAGATTTAGTGGAGATAAATGCTTTGCTGTTTCTTTCTTCTCTTTTTAAATTTCAAGCGAAATGATTGTACCTGTAATTAAATTACCTTCAAGATGTCTTTTTTCCATTACTGGATTAAAAGTCTCTCTAACTATGCTCACTGTTATGTCTTGTACCATTATCATTTGTGAAGAAAAGTAACAAAGAAGAAGCTCTTTTGCTCAGACCTCAGTTATCCTCATGCGAAGGCGGTGGTTATCAGTTTGTAGACCATCCAGTCGAGAAGTGTTGGTCTGGTTCACGCTTGTGACCGAGGTGGAGGTTTTGGAGTCTTCCTTCTTCTGATTTTGGGTGAACTTTAACCGTCGGTTCTGTGTGGCTGCATCTGGGTTTGTTCTCATGGTGATCAACTGTAAGAAGGGTCAGGGGGGTGTTAGTCACCGGTGTAATGCAGCATGTCAGGAGCCAGGAATATGGAAAGGGAGTTAGGGAATCGGGTGAGAAGTAGGCATTGACTAGTTACTGGTATCAAAGTACCTCCCTTCCTTTCTGTTGGCTGATGCTCAGATGGTGGCACCAAAAAACACAACAGATAAAGAAAATGATGGGAAAGATCATGAGCATGAGAGGAATAAAAAAGATTATGTTTTTTTTAATAAAAAAAATATAATGAGGATAGAAAAACTGGATTGATATTCTGGTGAGAAATACTTTTCTTTGTTTTTTAGTTCTTTTCTTCTCCTCTGCTGAATAAAGCAATACATTATCACCCCATAAGAGGCTGTAGTGAAAAAGGTATGTCTGAATGGAACTGAATGGACCTTAAAATAACATGAACAGGGGTGCATGCTTGTGGCTCAGGTATACGGAAATGGAGAGGTATGTCAAGAGGGTCTTAACGGTGAGCCAAGTTAAACTGATGCTCATTTCAGCTGCTTGTATCCAGGTTCTCAGTCTCTTGCTCATGATCCAAATCTCATAGCCATAGGTGAGGGTTGGAATGTAAGCTACATACAGCGATAATTTGAGAGCACCACTTTTTGACTTGGTTCTTTTTCCACCACAATGGACTGGAGGTCACCCCACATTACTGCACACAAGGCACCAACATACCTATCCATCTCCTGCTCCATACTACTATAACTTGTGAACAAGACACCAAAATAGTTTAACTCCTCCGTTTGAGTCAGATACTGAATCCCTACCTGGAAGGATCTGTCCACATGAGAACCATGACCGCAGTATCCAGGTATTCAAAGGTTACAATTTCAAAAGTCACTTATATTTTTTGCCATACATTTTCAACTGTTCAAAGTCAATTTCATAAGAGCTAGAAAATGCTCTGGAACAAATTTTTCTCCATCTGTATGAAGCAGTAAACCTGTGCCCCCCCCCCACCACCACCATCACCTGTTTCTGCGCATTGTCACCTCCACACATTTTTCTTACAAGAAACACGTTGGTTCTTTGAAAAGTTGTTGGTTGGGAAAAAGTGCTGCTCATCACTTTAAGATAAGGCTCTTATGAAATTGCAGTTGGGAAAATAAGAGTGGGATTTTTGTAAGGCAGTAGGACAGCTGCTGGCTACCCAAGCAGAGTGCCTTAATAAGCCAGCTAATACCAGCTTCCAGCTTCTAAGTGCAGAATGACAAAGTGTGATAATAATTTTCACAAAAAGTATATTTATGTGAAACACTGCTGCTAAGTTCAATGAATGTTGCATTGTAAAAATACATTTCCAAGTGACCTAATGTTTGAGATGCTACTAACTTTAAATGTCATGTTGCTCCTGGTGACTGAAGCAGAACAGTTATCCTATAATAATCAATAGTTTCAGATTTTAGCAGAAATAGAAATAATTGTTCCTCTTTTAAAAAAAACACAAATGATATAATGTTACAAATTTGTTTAAAAAATTTATGGTAGTACTACTTTACCAAGAAATTACAGCATTTTTACTTAGAGTTCTAATACCATGATAATCATGCATGCCCAGTATAGGGATTGCAGCAAACTTAACACCACAATGCAAGCAACTGTCCATTGTTACTGCATGCAGATCCAAGAGGAATGAATGCTGCAAGTCAGTGACTAAATGCTGGTTTTCTTGGAGTTTTTTTTTTTTTAACAATTTGAATAGTAAACTGAACTTGACTGCATTGTATGATAACCAGGATCAATTTGTAATGTATGTAATTGACTTGGAATCTGTCCTTAGGGTTGGTTTCATTGATTTCATTTCTTTTTTGTGAACTAAGATGGTATTAATTGTGAACTGGTGCAAAATAAATAAACTGAATTGAATTGAATATTCTCATACCAGCCCATGCCTACTAAGAATTCCCTGATGTGTTTAAAAACCTACCTTCGGAACAAAGACCAGACAGAGAGTGATGGTGCTACAAAAGATGATGACGAGAGCAACTATGCAGAACTGGACATTTGGCTGATCCCTGGTCAGAAAAGACACCGCAGCACCGATAATGCACATGATGCCAACGTTGTACACACTCATTCCGATGTATTTGCTGTCGTTGAGGGCAGGGATGCTCACATTCCTGGTCTCCCATGCCAGAAAGCAGCCAAACAGCTATAAGGGAAAGTAAGAAGAAAAGTACAAATAAGAGTTAAACTGATGACTCAAAACAGCTTGAAGCCAGAAAAGAGGAAAAGAAAACTAGCATCATTGAATAAAACGTCTCATAGGACAAAAACAGAGGTAGCTGTTGGTGTAATTTGTTTGCTTGGTGAGACATGAGAGTTGCAGCAGAGGCCTGCTAAAAAATTTACAGTGTGGGTTAAAAGGAGCTGCTTACTTTTTTCAAGTGTCAATTGATGTATGGTGGTGTAATTAGATTAGGGTAATTTAAAATGGTCATCAGAACATCAACAGTGTGAAAGTGGTGAATGAACCACAGTAAGTGTGTGTTTGGCAATTTATCCTCTGCATCAGTGTTTTGGTGCTGTCTCATTTAGCATTCATCTGCTCATCAACAATTATGGTTCTCCTTTCCATCCTATTCTTTTTAAGAGTATGATTTTCACCTAAAACTTCAATTTATTTAACTCTTCCAAGATGTTTTAAACATCCATTCTATACATTTTCTTTCACCTCTCCAATGTAGGGAAAAAGTTGCGTCAAATCGAGATAACAACCATAACAGAAACCTGTAGAAACACTATGAACTCTGTTGAACCCTTTCTGATGTCTTTGTGTTCTTCACTGTATAAGGCTCCATCTTTTAAAAAAATAAAAAATAAAAAAATGAAATAGCGTTTGAATTGCTTTAGCTTTAAAACCTTTTTCCAACATTTATGCCAAGAGAGTCAAGCCACATAGCTCAACATGAACAGAACAAAACAGAATCTTGATCAAAAGTTTCCAAAGTTTTCAGCAACAGTGGCAGATTGTCATTCTATGTAAAAAAAAACCCCTTGTTAATAAGTCTATTAGAAATAGGACGTAATGATATTTTATGTAAGACTATTGTATTTCATTTATCTGCTGTAAGGGAGCGGAAGAAATACTTTTACCAATCATTTTAAAATGTGATTTGCTTTGCAGGGTGTGGGTCCACTCTGGACCCTGACTGAATCAATATTAGCATTGTGTGCCAATTATAGATTATGAAGAACATCCTGATAAGTTTTAATTGTGCCTTCAAAGCTGTGCTGTGCATGTTACGCATAGCAATAAATGCTTACTAATCTACAATAAAAACGTTATTCTCATTTAAACTCTGTAGATAATCATCTTGCCCTTTAAAGCTGCATTTCTTGTGTTGTCTTCCTGTACTTTAATGTATTAAAAACCATCTGTTGAGCATTAAGTCCTATCACGTATTTGAAATGTGTGTGTTGCTTTTGCTGTCCCCCTGTTTTGTGTATAGTGTGTGTGTACTGGGATGAATGGTGTAGAATTCACATTGTTCTACTATGTATGGGTGAGGTACATACTTTCCCAGAGCTGTAACGAGTAAGGATCAACTTACTATAGAAGATGATTAAAGCCACTGAAAAAAAAGAAATCTGACTTTAATCTCAACATTTTGACTTTAAACTGAGAATTCTGAATCAGTCAGTCTGTCAAAATCCAAATAAATAGCCAAAGATTTTCAGGAGTATGTCAGTTATGTTGTTATTATATAAAAATAATCACACAACAGCTTGTTCCTTGTTGTAGTATTTGTAAACCTGCACTTTATCCACACTGAAAGCCTGTCCCAAATTTGTTTGGTAGATTTAAGTTTTAAAACTGGATTTGCCTGATGGTGCAAAAACAATTTAAACAGTTTTGATTATGAGAAAAAAGACAGAATTTTGAGTTTAAAGTAAGAATTCTGATAATAAAGTCAAAATTCTGAGATTAATAGTCAGAAATCTATATTTTAAATCCTCTTCCATAACATACAATCTGGGAAATAAAGTGAAATACTTTGGGTTGTAACTAATTACATTTACTCAGCCATATTTACCTGGGTAAAGTTTTGAAAAAACCCCCAGTATTTCCAGGAGAAGTTTTACTGCACCAGATTTTTTATTTTTAATTGAGGAACAGTATTATGAAAAAACACTATTCTTGCTTGAGTAAAATGAAGTACGAGCTTGTTTTAACCAAATATGCACCAGACACACGCATATAGTTAAAGTTTATGTTAAAGTGAGACTTCTTGTTTCAGCACAAGTTTTATTGTTCTAATGTCTATTTGCTGAGCCTCCTGTGGCAATTAAAGGTCAAGTGAACATACAATAAATATTGACACTTGAGGTACTTTACTCTGTTCTAACATATACACATTATCTACTATAACTATTGGTTTCATAAGTTCAAGAAATTTTAAAAGTGTTTCTTCTGTCTAAATTTGTTATTTTTTCATTGTTATTTATTTCTATTAATCTTTTAATTTAGTCTATAAAATACCAGAATTAGCACACAACTTTATTTAGTTATTTATTGTCTGTCTGTTTCTATCATTATTGAGTTTTGAATCAGATGCTATGATCACTTACTCAGTACTTGAGTAGCCTTTTTACAAATACTATTTTACTCCTGAGTAATTTCTTGGACAGTTACTTCTTACTTTTATTTGAGTAAAAATACGTTAAAGCAGTGGTGATCTTGAGTACAACTTTGTGGTATTCTACCCACCTCTTATTATTGTTTCCAAGTGGTCAAATAATCATTTGTAGAGCTTAGCAGAAAGTAGATTAGGATGCCTTCTGTTCAACAGTTTAGCTCTTTGAGGTGAGTGAGTCTTTATTTGCGCAAACAAAGAATCTGTATAGTACAGCATGAGATTATGTATTACTATTAACGAATCACTGCTACAACATTTAAAAAGCACTTATGAAATGTTAAAGTAGTGCACAATATGTGTGATATATATGGTGTCTCAGAGCTGCCAGGCTTGCGATACAATTGTTTTTCCCACAAATCTGTGAATGGTGGCCTGATTTAGCTGCTAATAATGTCAAATGTGCTTCAGTATTAAATGTAAAAGAAACTGATGCTGGAGCATTTTTATGTTGAATATCAAGACCTGCTGTGTAAACGTTGCCTTAAATGAACATGACAAAAAATGCAATTTCGTCATTCACAATATCAGCACTTTTGGTTAATTGTTTACCCACATGTTTGTCATTTATATATGTGCTTGATTCTGTAATTATGATGTTAGAATTTGTACAAGAATTATTTATCAAAAAAGTATCTAACTTTAACTACATTCTTGATTCAAGGAAGGTACATACAATGGTTTTAGGTTTTAAATTTAAAGGTTCAAAACCTAAATAATTTTAATAATTTAAAAAAAAAAAAAAAACCCCCAGCAAATTAACATAGCACAAAGAGTAAGCGTGTATGTGTGTCCAGACTGTGATTATGCTGTCAGATTTTTTGTTCTCTCACCATTAGCAGTCCCTTGTAGGCATAGACGATGCCAAGCCAAATGGTCATGTGGGTGTTCTCACAGTGCTCCAAGAAGGGACGGATGGCAATGTCCCGGCCTTGTGGGTCCGCCTGTTGGCAACACATGAGGAGGGGAAAAGAAATGAGTACAGCACACACAGACTTGTCTTAGTCTGTGGAAAAAAAGTTTGGCAGATGACTAAGTGAAAACTTTAAAGATACAAACAGGAAATACTTAGTCACTCGCTTTCATTTCAGATTTCTTTTGCTGACGCCTCTTATGCAGGAGCAAAGGCAACACAGACCGACTATTGCTACAATGAACGCAACAAAACTGTTTCCCATTACCACCCTCTCCAAAAATTAGTGAAGCTGAATGAATGGGTAAGGCAGATGTTAAATGACAAAACAGTGTATACATTATCCTCTTTTTTTAAAGAATTACCTATTGCAATGACAAATTTTTATGTATTTATTTGAGATTATTTTGTGATAGACCAAGACAAATAAGTATATCATTTTGGAGTGAAAGGGCAATCATTCATAATTATCAACACTTTTTTACTGATGAAAATCTGAAAAGTGTGGTGTGCATATTCATGTATTCATCAGCCTTAACAAAAACATTTTTAGAACTATTATTCACTGTAAATCCAGCTCAAATCTTTTGTTAAGTACCAACTTTGCAAATCCAGACACTTAGATTCTTCCTATTTGTTGCAAAAACTCAAGCTCAATCGGATTGGATAGAGAGCCTTTTTAAGCACAAATGTCTAAGTGTTGCCACAAATTCTCCATTGGACTTAGATTTATACTTTGATTAGGCCATTTTAAAAATTTAATATGCTTGGATATTGACTATGCCATTGTAGCTCTGGCTGTGCACTTACGGATGTGACCTGCTGGTGGATGAATCTCTACCCCAGTGTGAAGTTTCTTCCATTCTCCTATATACAGCTCCATCCACCTTTCTGTAAACTCTTACCATTTTCCCTGTCCTTGCTACAGAAAAGAATTTTTTCAGAATGATAGGTGATGTGTGGCACAGTTTGCAATATTGCTAAAAAAGATCAATTTTTGACTCATCTGATTAGAGAACATCATTCCACGGGTTTGTTGTGTGACCTACATGGCTTGTGGCAAATAGAACTTATGAATGATGTGCTTTCTGTTGGTCTATCATCTAGAATTTCTAATAAAATGCACTAAAGTTTGTGGCTGTAACATCACAAAATAAGGAAAGATTCAAGTAATCTAAATACATTTGCAAAAGTACTGTATGATAACTGGAAGACACATGGGATTATACTGAGAATAATGCCATGCTGCTCTTCTAAATCTTTTCAGGCTTATGTACACTGCCTCAGCAGATGGTGGCTGAGTGCATGCAAGTGTAGGAATATTTATAGTACAGCTTTCTAAAATTCAGTTTGTAAAAAATGAACAGAAGAAAAGGGAAAAGTTGCAATACCCTGGAACATTTCAATTTTCATACGATGTTAATAGCATGCTGTTTAATTTGAATGTTTATTTTAATTTCATATTCTGCGATTAAGTGATGCCATGGCATTAATTAACATAACTAGGCTTAAGACACAGCTCTGCACTGATGTGTCTCCAGATAACCCCCAAACCCACCAATAAACTTGTTAACTTTCAATCCACTTTTTAATTTTAGTGTTGAGTAACGGATGGCAGTGAATTTCCTTCAGTTCAATCAGGACAAAACTGAAATTTTAGTTATTGGCACAGACCATCAGACAGAGAAACTCACAGCCTAACTTCAACCAATGGCAATGAATCCTTCAGATCAGGTGAAAAACCTCAGCATAATTTTTAATTCAGACTTAATTTCCACGAACCAAATTGAAAATGTTACAAAAATTCCATTTTATCATCTGATGAACATTACAAGAGTGTGACTAATTCTCTCCAAATCCAATGCAGAGACTTCATGATTTTATAGCTTGTTGCAATGCTCTGCTTTGTGATCATCCTAAAAGAACTTTAACTCCATTATAGCTACTTCAGAACTTTGCTTCAAGAGGGCTGACAAGGACTAGAAAGTATCAATTCACACCAAGTTCAAAGTCTTCGCATTGGCAACCTATCCATTTTAGAAGTGATTTTAAGGTGCTCTTAATAGTTTTAGCCCACCCTATTTAGCTGATTTTTTTCTGTCCTACAGCCCCTTCAAGCTCCTCAGGATTTCTGGATAGGGTCTTCCATTGGAACCCGAGTGAGAATTGAAACATACAGTGAGGTGTCTTTTTCTTATTGTTGCCGTTAGCTGTAGAACCTGAAGACCTGAGGGCAGCTGAGAGTGTAGATGTATAACATTAAAGACTAATCTATTAAGTCTTGGTTGGAGCTATTTATTTTTCTTTTATTTATAGTTTACTATTCTATTTCAGTTCTACCAATTTTTATGTTATCCATTTCTATTTTATTATTTTATGACTTTTCAAGGTAATAATCATGGTGAATACTGTTATGTTTTGAGAATATTGTTCTTTAAAACCTAAAGTCTGTTTATTTGATTTGATGATTTTAATCATTTTATTGTCTGTCTGGAGTAGTTAAATGTCTGTATTTCTACTTTTAATCTCTGTAAAGCACTTAGTGTTGCACTTTCTATGAAAATTAATCTATAAATAAAGTTTAATTGATTGACTGAATGTTCACAAAGATTGTAATTCATGAAGAAATACCATCAGGTGTGGCAAAACACTTTTCACGTCATCATGTTCACTTGTCTGTGACTTTGGCAAAATTCTCTATAAGATGATTCTACAAGAGAAAATTTGCACTTATTTTTCTTTTTATTATTAATTCAGGATATCATATGATGTCATATGATATCATATGTTTTCTCACTTTAATTCCCAAATCCTAATTCAGATATATAATCTACTTTTTCCAGCCTCTTAGGAAGCCTGAAGTCTCAAAACAGAAACACATTAAAGACTAAGGATTGCATCGCTGGTAGTGAGATCACAGGCTCTGTCAAAGCCCTCTTGTAACCCCCTCTGAGAGTTCCCCAGCAACCTTGCATGGTTTGTGTCACTCATGTCTGTGAATATGCTGTGACTGGAGTTTGGGTTTCTTGCTAGCTTTAGGTGAGGCCTGGGACAAAAATGGGTTACTGCTTGAAAAGCCATCACATTGGTGGAGACATTGAAAAGTGGGGCAGGAGATGACGCACAGATGGGCTATTTTTTATTTCCTTACAAGGAATGACAATTCGTTGCCATAGAGCTGAGAAGGAGATCTGAAGCCTAAAAAAATTATATTTGTATCATGCTGCTTCAAGTGACTTCTTCTTTACTCTTAGACAACCAGTTTGGAAAGGAATAGTATAATTGTAAACAAAATTTGCAACAGCAAATCTGTTTTAAGCTTTTAAAATGTTTTTTGTTTTCTATTTTTAAGATGATCAGTTATTTCTGGAAATCTGACCAGTGTCATTATAAAAAAACAGTTTGTTCAATTTATGTTTCTATTTGGTTGTTTTGCAGTCAATGTGCCACAAAACAACCAAATTTTGTACATGAAGTAAAAATTAGTTTTGAAGTAATAAACTACAAATTATTATCTTTGATGTTAATTTTTACAGATCATACAGTACAGATCATGTACTCCACAAAAAATGCTTTTGGGGTATGAAATATTAGCCATTAATTTCTTAAAAATGTAGATTAAATATATACAGAGAATAGTTGAAACCAAACTATTTTTGGAGTTTTGAAACAAATTAATTTGAATAATTTGAGGTCTAAAAATCTAGTTTATTAACTGGTTTATTATAAAAATGTTTCTGGGTGGTATGAAATATTGGCCAATCAATCTTTTTTCATGAATTTTCCCTTAGGAAAACCTCTTTACTTCTAACCCTGTCCCTTCCCCTGCTGACCCACATATGCCCATGAAAAACATGCACCCCCACCCCATCATGAAGTCCAATCCTATCCTAAAGTAACTTTTCATATCAAAACCATAACTGAGGCAAAATTTATAAATATAAATGTAAAAAAAAAAAAAAACCAAACCTTTGTCTTTTTAACATTAGGTCTAAAGCCTCCTATCAGATACTAACTTAAGCATCATTAGCCACCAGTTGTATGAAGCTGCATTTTATTATGGACACAGAGCACTACATTGAGGTACATACATTCCTGCTGAGTAGGCACCCAAAACAGCAAAACTGAATTTATTTGATGCTCAACTGACTAATAACTTGGTGCCCTGTGCTGGACTGAGTGATGAGCCATATCTCCCAACACAAAAATCACCCCTGGTTAGATCAATTTTGTTGGTTTAAATCTTACAGTTTATGAGTCTACATGTAAGGTTTATTTACAAATCCATTCTCACTTTTGTTTGACGAGTAGGGTCAAAAATCTTCAAAATAAAATGCATATCTATCATTTATGGTCATCATTCTGAGTGTACAACCTCTTCTTCCAGTAATGCTCTAGGACGTTACTCTTTGAAAATCCTTTTATTAATCTACTAAATGACACACATTCTGCAGCAGTGCTCTTTGCATAGTTTCAGCTCCCAGCTAACTTGTGTCACTAACAACTAAACAATAAGACAAAATGAGATATAATGCTTATTAAGCTTGGGCTTCTATCGCAGCACAGCAGACAGAAGTTCTTGCCTTTAGGAGAAATGCTGTCTGGGGAGTTGCCAGGCAACAGGTCTGTAGGCGGCAGGCGGCCCCAAACTGGTGGTGATGGCAGTGAAAGTGCCAGTTTACTGTCATTTTTCACAGCATTAGCCCTCTAACGGGATCACTCTGCGAGGGCTGCAAGCATGCGCAGTGCATTAATGGAGAGATGGACACAGATGATGCAATGATGGAGAAAAGCGATTGAAAAACTAAAAGGCACAGTGGAAAAGAGAAGCAAGAAAGAACCCCTTATGGAAACACTGAAACAGTTTGAATAACAGAGGGACAAAAGAGTAGATTCAACAGATGCTGGTTAAATCAAGTATTGGAAGCTTAGTATAATTGTCCTTTTCAATATTGGTTTTAGAAAAGTTGGCTATACTAATTAAATATGCAAATGAAATTCCTTGTCAGTATCAGATGTAGTTGTTAAGCAATGTGTTTCCTCTCTGCTAAGGGCCACAATGAAGACAGAACTGGATTTCAGCCCATCAGCAGCAACTTTCTTCCAGCATATGAGCTTATAAGCTACAACAGTTTGGAGGGATAGCCCTGTACTGTATCCTACATTTAAAAATATTTATTGTACCACACTGTTTGTAAAGCATATTGTGACAAAACTTAGAAATTTTGGTAAAGATTACGAGGCTCATTTAGACCAGATAAACATCTGCAAATCTTTTGCACTGGCAGGTAAACCTGATGAATCTCCTGCTTTTTTCTTTACTCTTTGTGGACTGTGCACACTCTTGCTGCTGCATCTGCAGCACCCTAATTTTGTCTTCTATCAGTTTTCCCAAACTGATAGGAAGAAAACTGGTAAATACCATTAACATACGACTGCAGATTCATTAGATGCAGGCCTACTCGAATCAAAGCATTCCAGGGTGTTAAAAAAAAGTTTGCTTAAAAAACTGCAAAAAGTCTTATTCCTACAGTTCAAAGTCCTGTCAGATAAAGATGTTAGATAAAGCAAGATCTGGAGTGGTATCATGTGACATGGAGTAACAAAGGCTAACCCTTCCGAACCTGTTGCTGTAAACTGCTGGTCGGCTGTCTGAAAGACAGTAACTACACTTTTCTGTTGCTTACAAAAAACAAAGACATAAACGACTTTTTAGAAATATTTCTGGTTTTAAAAAACTGCAGAGGCTAACAGTGTGAAATCGAAAGGTGCACCACCAGTCACTCTAGAGGTAAAACTGTTTTAAAACTATAGTTGGCAAGTTACGAGTGTCATGTTTGTTAAGCAGCCGGCTACAAGTTTGCTACTCAAGAATATAACCTGGCTAATTACCCAGTTGCTATCAGCGTGTGATGTGACTCTATAAAGAACAGAATGGCAAGATGGTATAATATTCAGTGCGTTAAGGATTAAATTTAGCTGGTGTTTATCCTTGATTTTTGCTCAAGCCCATCTTTAAATAAATGTATAAATGTTTTCTAACTGCAGGTAAAAACAGATGCCAGGCAATGTTAGCAGACAACAAATTAGCAGATGTGAGTAGATGTTGTTCTTGTTTAAAATGGATTGAAAAGTTTAGCGTTGAAGTTTCATATAACAATATTTTTTTATGAATATATGGTTCAATACTGGAAAAAACAAAATGTATACAAGGCTAAATCAGCACAGAAAAGCAAAGATTCACTTGTCTTCTGCAGTAATGTTGAACTTCTTTACGAAAATAAAAGTAGGTATAGATGTGCACCTTCTGATGAATTATCTATCACTAGACAGCTTGGGGACTTTCCAACTTTTTCTGACTGAACTGAATGAATTAAAAACGTGGTTGAAAGGACTGCAAACACTTTCAAATGCTGTGATGTTTAAGAAAAGAACTCCCAACTTCATAGGCGGATAACTTACTAATCCCCCATTAAATGTTGGGATGTTTCTTTCAAGTAATCTAAAAGCTTAAAAAACATGAAACGAAAAGTGACACCCACACAAAGAAGCCATTCTCTTTGATTTTTCTGGGCTCCATAATTACAGCTGTACTAGGGGCTCTTTTAGGTGTGCATCTCAGCCTCAGCCTACAGAGGAGCAAGAAAATACAGTACAAATAAGACAGAAAATTGAGAGTTTGCTAATTGTCAGCTGTAGGTATGTCAAGCAGAGTTATGTGTATTTCTATGAGCATATGTAATTACAAGTACTGAAGATCAGTGACTAAACTATTGTGAATATGCAGCGTAGTAAAAAAATATTTTAGTTTTAGGTCATGAAATTGGGTGCATACTTTCCAAAAAGTTCCATTTCTGTCTTATCAGTCCATAAAATATTTTCACAAAAGTCTTGTGGATCATCAAAAGCCAATGCTTATCAGCCTTTGTGTTCTTTTTGGTCAGCAGGGATTTTCTTCCATGGATCATTTTGTTCTTATAGACCTTAACTAGGTTAAGAGGGGGCTCCAGTGCTTTAGATGATGATCTGGGTTCTTTTGGGACCTCCAGGGTGAGTCATCAATGTGTTCTTGGAGTAATTTTTGTCGACCATCCACTCCTGGGAAGGTCCACCACTGTTCCATGTTTTCTCCATTTCTCAGTAGTGACTACTGTGGTTCGCTGGAATCCCAAAACCTCCGAAATGGCTGTGTAACTCTTTTCAAATCAATAGACTTTGTCAGTGACTTTGTTTCTCATCTGTTCAAAAAAATTCTTCAGAGTGGGACATGTTGTGATGCTTTTTGTTTTTACTTCTGTGATACTTTTGGAAAACATGTTATTGCAATATTTTTGTTAAATATTGTGATATATTACTTCTTGTTGTGGGACAGGTTGTGGGACAGGTTCTTTTTAACCCAGTGTCTAATTACAGAGATCTGGAGGTATTAAAAACTGATAATCAGCATGCACAGTATATCATTCTTCAATTTAATGTAGGCAAGCACAGTGTGCTGACTGTGGCATTTAACTGAAAGCCATTCACCTTCCCCTCATCAAAACTCGAAAGATATACAGTGAGTGCCGTTTATTAATTCTTGGACGTTCCTTTGATGTGTGCACCCATCATGCTGTTCTGACTTTGGAGTTTTGTGTTCTGCCTCTTTAAACTGGCAGTAACCAAACCCAGGTATAGCTCGGGAACATGCACATAGCTGTCCAAAAAAAGGGTTAATCACAGGTAATTCATTATTTAACAAGGAGGAGCAATTGTTTATTTGTTGTTGGGTTTTTTTTTTTTCAGAAGTTGATTCGGGATAATTTATCCCCCTTAATAAGAAAAAGTATCATTTGAAAACCACTTATTGTTTTTACGATGTCAGAGCCAGTTCCACTATGGTGAAATAAAAACAACAAAGACAGGTGCTTTGGGTGGAGATTTTGTCTTTGTCAACAGTTTATGTTGGTGTGCTCTCCTGAAATCAAGGAGAAAATAACAGTAATGAAAAATGACAGGGCAAAAAAAACCACGGACAAAAGTGCGAAGTGAGTGAAAATGGGAATCATTGAACAAAAACAGCCTACAATATATTTTTTCGTTTGTTTTTCCTCAGGGGAGTTTGTAAAAAGTTTTCATGAAACACTGTGTACTATTATTCTTCCATGACTACTTCAGGGATCAAACATTTTACACTGGTGTATGCCACTGCAGTATGAAGTCTTTTCCAGAAGAGCAGGCAAATGTGGATTTTTAATAATTGTAAATCAATTCATATTTTCCATATTGTGGTTCTTTAAATGATAAAAGGAAGTAGTAACTATTTATGAAGACAGGAGGTACACAAATACGGAGTGTGCTAGTACTAATAAGAATCTGCATGGCACCTACAGAACCTTACAAATACATGCAATTGTAGTCAGTCCCTTAAGGTCAATACTTTATACAACCTAATTCTTCTGCTATTACAGCTGCTTATTTTTTGAGGTATGCCTCTACAAGCTTTGCACACCCATATACTATAATTGTTGCCCATTTTTCTTAGCAAAATACCTTAATTGCAGTTAATGTGAATGGAGTGCTTCGGTGAACATCAATTTTCAAATTTTGTAACACATTTTCATTTGGATTTAGCTTTGGACTTTGGGCTATTCCTGGTATGAACCATTTAAATCTGACAGTATGTTTGTCCTGTTAGAAGTTATATTCTATGCCCCAATCTTAAATATTTTGAGGCTTCTAACAGCTTTCCATCCAGGATTGCTCTATATTTAGCTCTTTCCCATTCAATTCTGACCAGCTTGCCTGTCCCAGATAAATTGAAGTATACCCACAGCATGATGCTGCCTCCATCATGATTCACCGTGGAGATGACTGCAAGCAGGTTTTCTTTCAACAATAACTTTTTGCTCGGCAAATTTGCAATTGTGCCATTCTCTTTCAGTTTTTGTATGATGGACTGAACAGTACTCTGTGTGATATTTAAAGCTTTAGATATTGTTTGATAACCCAACCTTGCTTTAACATTCTCCACTTTTTATCACCAACCTTCTTGCTATGTTCCTTGTTCTCCATAATACTGTTTTTTTTTTGAGTGATGTTCTTTAACAAATCTCTCTGTGTTTCACAGAACAGCTGTATTTATATTAAAAACAAACATATAAGTTTAAACCATATGTTGTTTTTTTCACTGTACTATATCCACTATATTCTGATGATCTATTACATAAAATCCCATTGAAATGCATTGACGTTTGAGGTTTTATTGTGATGAAATTTAAAACAATTCAAAGGGTATGAATAGTTTTACAAGACTGTATATTTTTAATTTATGAATTAATTCATTTTTGTCAGATGTCAGTCTTTTGAAATCTGTGCTCTGAAGACATCCAGGAAAAACAACCTTCCAGCACATATGCTTCATTAAATGCAATTTGTTTATAGCATTACGTTCTAGAAAAAAGAGGGAAAGAGAGTGTTTAGCATACTGAGAATGACTTGAAAGGACGGAGCTACTAAAAGAATAAATAGAGATGTGGAAAGCTCAGGATGAGAGATATGAAGGGTGACATTTGGAGAAAAGCAAACACATCAAGACGGCAGAGGGCAAATAGATGCGAGGATAAAAGTCATCCTGGCATCTCAATAATTTGTAGGAAATCACTTGAAAAGCAGTCAGCACAGTTTTCATGAACCCTCCATGAAATTTTGAATAGCAGTAATAGCCTTTAGACAAGGAAGGTAGGAGAAGTGCATGTTGAGTGATCAACTCTACACACACAGGCAGCTGGACAGGGAAGAAAACAGTAGCAATGGAAAAAAAAAAAAAAAAAGAGTCTTTGTCTGTTTAGGTCACTTGTTCATACAAATCAAAATCATAACATCATGAACCACATGACTGTTCACACTCCTTATGCCAACCTTTGACTTATATCAACATTACAGTGTAGATAGGGTTCCTTGACATTCTAAATGTCAAATTTCCATACTTACTAAGATTGAAAATTCCAGAGTGCCCAGACCATTAAAACATTTTGTTTTATTTCCTTAATAAACTAAATGGATTTATGTATATATGGAAGGATGTCAATGTTTAAATGCTTCCAGAACATTAGAAAATGCCAGCTAAAGAATAAAAAAAACATTCTTCATCTGAAAATACTTGTATAATTGTGTGCAGTGACATTCAAACACAAGAGACAAGCACTGCTGACTAAAACACACTTTTTTAGTGAGCTGAATTAAAATCACAGCAGCTCTGATTTCCTCATCCTATCAGGAACAACCTTTTGATCATTCACTTTCAGAATCTTCAAGTTTCCATCCTAAATTATGCACACAGCCGCCTGGAACTCTTGTATCTGTAATTGCATTGTCCTTATCGTAAGCTTGCACACAATTTCCCCTTCAAAATTCATTTCTTCTTATTTGGATGTTTTACCTGCAGCTGAGCAGTAGTCTGTTTTCACAACACAGGTCTGACGGTGCTGTTACTCTGCCAGCTAAAGTACTGAAGTTTAGACATAAAATATCAGGTTTTGGAAATAAATTACCAGCTTAAATTAATATAAAAAGGAAAACAGTACAGCTTAAAAACATTTTACCTAATGCCTAAAAGTTAATGCTAAAAGATTCCCTAGTATAGCAAGCTTGAAGATGTGCCAAGATGCAAATGTTAACTGAATAATTCAATCTGCAAATATTTTTCCACTCCAAAACTTTTATTGGATGCAAAACACTGCATGCATCTTAGATAGGTCCTGTTTTATACCAAGCAGATTTAGAATTTCCAGATCAAACTAGTGTAAGTTCACATCTATCTATATACATCATGCATAAATGTATCTTCAACCTTTAGCCATATTATATTAGAAATTAAGATATCCTGTTCAAATGTTTAATTAAATGTTTCTGATATACATTCAGATTTAAATACAGTTATTGCCTTCTTTTATGAATCATCCA
The DNA here is from genome assembly GCA_014839685.1 of Anableps anableps. Classification (NCBI taxonomy): domain Eukaryota; kingdom Metazoa; phylum Chordata; class Actinopteri; order Cyprinodontiformes; family Anablepidae; genus Anableps; species Anableps anableps. The sequence goes on from CM026079.1 coordinate 15,522,545, forward strand.
TTTGGGACAATCTTCATAGTAATTACTGACTAAAAGTAAAATGTATTGAAATTATTTTTTGTGTATCTTCCCCCAGAACTTTTGTTTAATTTAACAGAGCACTGGTGTTAAAAACTGCATTTTATTTTAAATATTCTTACAGTGAAATTGTGACATGAATGCAAGATAATTCATATTTATGCCACCATCTTGACCAACACTGCCTGGAAGGGACGGGAAATTTTATGTCAGTGAAATTAAAGAGATAATAAAAAATAAATTAAACAGAACAACAAACATATAAATAATTTAAGTTAACAAAAATCAAAGAAAAGTAACTGACCAAAAATTTTTTACTGCAGGCTTTAAACTTTATGTAGAGGTAATTTAGACATTGTTTTGCATTCTCCCTGGCCAATTTTAAAAATCACAACCGATTTTCTTTTGCACAAATTGTAAAAGTGTTAACCAATCCTTGCACTTAAGTGGCAATGGGAGAGAGACTGTACTGGCTGCTGTAGATCCCTCTGATCTACTCTGTACTGTGTACAGATGTCCCCAATTTTCACAGGAAAACTATACAGAGGGCAGTTGATTTAACTGTGGCATTCAAAGCATAGCACAAAAGGCACAGTGGCAATTCCTCTTGTGACGAAATATCGGTTGCTGTCAAGAAAAAAAAAATCATGTTTTGTGTTTGTTTACTGCACTTTAAGCAACTGACCTCTCAGACATATGTATTGCATTGATTTTAATAAAGCATTGGACTGTGTGTCAATACTGTGAAATGCCTTTTCTTAAAGGATTTGGATGGGTACAAAAATTCCCTTTGTTAGGTCCCTTCCTAAATGTAAAACACAATTAATTGATTCATATATGTTAAAATAGTAATTTATAAATATTTTAGCAAAATTTGGTTGAAAGTTTTGTCTAGGCATATTTGTAAATTTTGATTTAAACCAGTGTTACCTGGATTTTCAAAATTAAATATGAATTTAAGTTGCATAATACTTTAAACGAGAGAGTGAGAAACTATTTGGTTATTTGTAACTAAATTGAAATTGTCATCACAATATTTAATAAAAATATTGCAATAACATGTTTTCCAAAAATCCTCCCGGCCAGCTCCAGATCTTTATCTTACTTCTTGAAAAACTAAATGGGAATTATAATTATATTTAAACTCTTGGGAACTTTCCTTCTGTGGAGCAGAGGAAGTTGTATTTCCTAAATCTTTCTAAATGATTCTGATATTTCTGCATTGCAAATGATCAGCTGTCTGCTTTACAGTGCTGTGGTTGTCACAAATAGCCTGTCCAATTCCATATTTATAACATTTTATATATAATTCTAAATATGTTCAAAGTACATTTCCATTCACAATGTTTCAACTACTAAGATAATTTGTGGGAAAAATATCTAATGTCTTTCCAACTTACAACCAACCAACTAATTGTTTTTATCACAAATTAACTTATAAACTATTTTTTTCAGGTTAAACAGAGGGTAAAAACTGTTTTTCACCATCTTTACCTACCACTGCAGGGACTATTTTTTATACCTTGCAGTTGTAAAAACTTTCACAAAATACTATGAAAAACTATCTATAAAATGCTGTAGATTTATCTGTAACATGCTGAATATGTTTTCTGGTACATTTTGTGGCTTGTCTATTACCAGGGCTTGCTGATAGCAGAATTGTTGTTCTTTAAAACCTGGTTCTCACTGCTTATCTTTAGGACATAATCAGGTGTCTGTCTGGCTGGCTGTAGCTGCCTCAGTCGCTTTTCCCCATTGATATAGAATACTTAAAAAAATATATAACAGCTTTTTCTGTCTCTCATCACTGTTTTTGTTGTTGTTTTTCTACAACTTTTTGACTTACCTCCCTACTATAATTAGAGTGATGCAGAGAGCCTCTCCCATTTTTCACACTTCCCACAGAGCTGATTAGACTGATGAACATTGTTTTCCTTCCAGATGTATGCAATAGCAGTCAAGCAGCTGACTATTATGTGAAGAGGCTCACTAATCGGTAATGTTAATAATTTAAGGACAATTTTTTTTTTCAGTTTTAGTGTAAGTAAAAAAATAAAAATTAAAACTGTTTCATAAAAGATGTAAAATGAACAAAATCATGCTTTCAAAAGTTTATCAAGTATGGTCATGTAGGTTTCTGCAAAAAACAAACAAACAAAAAAATAAATAGGACTGATATCAGGGTTTTGTGATGGCAATCCAAAACACTGACTTTGCTGTTCTTAAGCCACTTTGAAACTAATTTGACAATGGATCATTGTCGAATTTGGAAGTCCCATTTGTATCCCAGCTTTAATTTCCTGGCTAATTTCTGTTAACCAGGAGATGTTGCTTAATATCCATATCATATTCTGCTTATAATCCCATCAATGTAGTTAAGCTCACTATTCTCTCCTCCAGCAAGCACCCTGACAACATGATGCCCCCCCCCCCCCCCCCCGCCTGTACTTCACAGTTAGGATGGTGTTCTTAGGCTTGCAAGCTTCCTCATTTTTCTTCTAATGTGACGATGGTCATTATGGCCAAATACTTAAATTTTTATTTTATTAGACCACATGACATGTCTCCAAAAATTAAGGTGCTTGCATGCATTTGTAAACTGTAATTTGGCTTTTGCTTTTGGAACCATGGTTGTTATACATGTGTATAATTGTTTGAACATAAACATGACACCATCAGATATCAGGAAATTGTACCCACGAATGAACCAGACTTGTGAAGTTTCATAATTTTGCTATTTTGGCTGATTTCTTTTGCTTTTCACACAATAGTAAGTAAGACAAGTATGACAAGTAAGCAGTTATGTTTGAGGTGTTTTCTTAAAATACATTTGTAAGTGTGCCTTCATCTAACACAAATGTTGAGAAACTAAAACAGCCATCATTTCATTTTCTGAGTTTTCCCAAATTGTTGAAGGGTATATTAATATTGGTGTATGTAAATGTTTCAATTTGAACAAAGTAACATAAAATTCCATTATCTTACTTGTAATTCTGCCATTTAGAAAACAGAAATAATACTGGTAATCCTAAATAACATTAAGCAGGAAAAGTTTAGTCTGAATTTAAAGTAAGACAATAAGAAATACAAAGGTTTTATATCTTTTACCAAAGTGCATCTAAAATATCTGTTTTTAACTGTTCCTATTTAGTGAATGAGTGTTTGGGTAGAAAGCCACTGTTTTGACTGAAGTATTGAGTTAAGCAATGAAAGAGTTGGTGAGAGTTTTAATCCGAGGGACAGTAAGGTGCATGGTAGGGGAGGTGAAGCGTGCCTCCAGTCTGGGCTGACCTACATGCAACAGGCCACAGTGGCAGGGCAGTGAGACGCCCTTGGCAATCCAAGCCATTTGGGTCTCAGCCATCCCTATTCACAGTGTGTGTGAACACCATCTAACTGTACATATGAGTGTATGTGTGTGTTCTTGGGTAAAGGAGCTAGTGTCTGTTTTACTGTAGTGTCTCAAACACAGCAGATGGGTGACTAGCACGTTCCACTTCGGTGCATCTTCACAAATTTTATTCTGGCTCAGTTAAGAAAAAAATGGACAGAGTGTGTTTGAAAGACAAAGAGAAAAGAAAAGCAACGGAAATTAGCATAAACAAAAGATCATTTCAGTGTCCTCTATTGCTCAAATGATTCAGTCTTGATCATCATGAAACTATTTATCCGTAAATGAAGATAAAATGATCAATTTATTTTAATGTGCCTGTTGCCCTGTTGCTTGCTTAAGCAACAGATCTTTTTTTCTTCCTAATTTTTCCACATGTCTACAATCCTATTTGAAGACTAATCTCTCTTAAAAAACCACTGCAAGTCCCTCTAACCACAACTGCCCCAAATTAGCAGCGGTGTGATGAAGTTGCTGACTGGATTGTCTCTTTGCTTCAACCCTTTCAAAAACAGAAGCAACAAGGTAAAATTTTGACAAAGAGCTACTTCTTGATAAATGGCAGCTCAAACACTGCCTGGAGAGAATCAAAGCAAATAGAGCTTCATGAAATAGGTTTTATCCACTTTTAAAAAGGTCTTTCCTCCCATTTTTTTCACTTGTAATATGTTGTCACATTTTCAGATTCCTCTCTCAAACTTTTCTCTAAACCAGTGAAGTGGTCTGTGTCAGCTTCATATTACATGAAAATAGATGCATATTCAGCAGCAATCAATTGTTTTGAAGGGATGAGGGGTAAACATGACTTTCCACATTGTTAAATGAAAAAAGATTTCTGATTCATGATAGAAAAACACTGACTGATAAGGCCATCACTGTTAGTTCAGAGGGCAGCCACATTATTTTTACTGTTAGGTTGTAGACAAAATGCCCACTATCTTCAGCAGTGAGGCAATGTTACAGTAATTCAATCTCAAACTTGAATTTCAATCAAACATCCAAAAATGAAAAGAGCATGACACAACTGCAAATCAACAAATAAATGGCTTGGCTTCGGAGAAGCAGCCAAGAGGTCATAGTAACTCTAAAGGAGCTGCAGAAATCTAAGTCTGAGGTGGAGGAATGTGTTATGAGAACTATAGCAGTGCATTACACACATCTGGCCTTCATGAAAAATTGGCAAATATAAAGTCAATATAAATATAAAGTTGGAAGAAAGTAACATGAATTCCAGTTTCAAATTTGTCACAAACCTTGTAGGAGACACAGTAAACATGTATAGAGGGTGCTGTGGTAAGATGAGACTCAAATATAACTTTTAGGCCTAAATTGAAAATGTTAAATATGGCAAAAAATTAAAATCACACAACACCCTGAACACATCATTCTAACAATGAAATAGGGAGGTGGCAGCATCATGCTGAGGGGATGCTTTTCTTCAGAAAGGACAGGGAAGCTGGGTAGTTGATGGGAAGACGGGACGAGCTAAATACAGGAAAATCCTGGAAGAAAACCTGGTTGCAAAAGACTGGAGAATGGGGTGGAAGTTGTTATTCAGGTGGGACATTAACCATAAACATTCAACTAGAGCTATGATCAAATGGTTTAGATCAAAGCATATTCATGTTTTAGAGTGACCCAGTCAAAGCCCAGAAGTAACTCAAACCACGTTTTTCATTTCACTTTGATTCTTCTTTCAATTATACATTACTTTGGGTTGGTCTATCACAAAAAATTTGAATAATATACATTGAGGTTTGGTTATAAAGTAACAAAATGAGACAAAGTTCAATCGATATGAATACTTCTCCAAGGTACCTTATATCATATCCAAAGAGCGCTCAAACAAAGAAATGACTGTAAATGCAAAAGACAAACCAAACTTGGTCAAATGTCTGAAGATGTCTGTAAGAATTTGTATTTTTACAAGAGGCAACTTTGTAAGGAGACTCTTCAAAATATCTTGGAAGAAGATTTAATAAATACACACACACAAGTTTGTATTTCTACCCATATTAGGACTTTGTATTGACTTCCATTCATTTTACTACCTGCATTTACGCCCAACCCAGACACTTTCCCTAACCCTAACCAATACTAGTCTATTCCTAACCTTAACCAAAACTTAATTCACATCATGTCTCTCAACCTAACTCCTAACCCCAAACAAGAGGGTCCATTGTATTAGAACAGGGCTTTGGTCCCCATAATGCCCATTGGTCTGCCAGATACATTTTGGTCCTAAATAGGATAGACACACACACACACACACACACACACACACACACACACACACACACACACACACACACACACACAGAGATCTCCCTGGGCTCCAGAGAACTGCCCTAACTGATTTATTAAAAGCTAAATGCATCATTAGAATAAGCTGCTAACCCTAAACAGTGGGCTCATTACAATATGCAAATGGTGGGATATAGCCCAGCAGTCTACTTGATTGTGTGCTAAAGCTTTTGTTATCCTCTGACTGTTCTCATACTTTCCTTTCTTGAACGTAAGAGCTCTGTGTCATAACATGAGCCTCCATCAAAGCTCCCATCTGCACATCTGGTCGATGAGGAAGGTTCAATAAAAATAAAGTTTGTGCATTGCATGGGACCTATATGTTTTTTTTGAGAGGAGGTACAGCACAATTAACAAGGGAAATACTTAAATTCACTCTGATTGAGACCAGGAGGGGGACATATTTGTTTTAGGTATTAATTGCATTGCTTAAGAGTTAAAAGTTTTGTACACAGATTTCTTTTTTCTGAATGTATCAGCTTTGAGGTGATTGAGATCTTTGCACATAAGTCACAGAAAATCAATGAACCTTGAAGGAAACAGGTGCTTACTTGTCCTGACTTCCATCTTTAAGAAACTCCAAACAGACAGTCTTCACCTATTGATTTTTGTCCATTTATCAATGGAGAGGCATGAGAGCATGAACTGATGTTTTCATCACCAGAAGAGTTATATTTCTCTGAGGAAATAAAGCCAAGTTCTGGACTTTATCTAGCAGTTGATATAGTCATGCATAAACACCTTGTTACCATCTAGTCTGAGCAACTCCCCCACTGTGAAACTTGCATGCACAAGTACTTTGGTCAGCGTCAGGGTCAGATATTTTAGAAAACCTGGATTGCTGCTTTAGCAGCATAGATGTGAGTCTGCATTAGTAATATACATTTGTGGGCAAGATAAAAAATAAAAACATTGATATAGACATTATTTGAGTCTTTCTCATTTCATCTGATCATTCTGGAAATATTGTAATACATGCGATATAACTGTAGGTAATGTATTTCCTACAGAGGTGTTTTGATACACAAAAATCATGATTTGATATGTATTCAGATTTTAAAGTCATAGTTAGGTACCATTTTGGTACACTTTAGTCAAGAAAAATAAAAACAAATGATTTTTTTTACTTCAGTCAGCAGTACACAAAGAAAATGATCAAGTTATTGAAAGCAAACAACTTTATTATGTTCTAAAACTTAAAAATGTGGAAAGTATAGAACTAACTGGAGATTTTGTTGAATTGAATACAGCAATATAAGCAGGCACAGCCAATGCCAGGATCTACACATAAATTATACAACAATACAAACAGTTGAAAACAATCAATGTTAAGAAATTTTGTTAAAACAAGACTGTGACCTTATTTGAGAATAAAACATGTTTAAATCACTTTGGAGTTGTTTTGATATTTTGACAACCGAGTGTCCCAGCTGTACCTGAATGCCGCATGTGCAGCTGTTGAAAAAGTACCCTGTCATCAGCGGGGATTCCTCCTTGCATCTCATATGATGCTGGGAGTTTGGGCTCATTGGATGCTACAGGTAGCATTTTAGATCTTAGCTTATTTTCCAGTGATGTTCATATTCTGCTTGATCTTGTTTCAGGTGAATAATTCAGTTGAGTGCAAGCAAGGTATGTACCTTAATGTTGTTGAAAAATGCCATAACATGCGCTAACATAACATTTTGGATTGGTCCATTTGTCTTTCTGTTTTTTTTCCCTGAATAGAAGAGTGTAGTGATAGCTGGGAGTTCTCTCTGAATGGTTTTTCTTGCCCCTTTTTAAAGTTGCTACAGAACAATGCATTGAGCACATAGTTCCACACAAACATTCTCCATGTGTTTAGGTATAAAACAATGCCATACATGTGTGAACCGAACTGACAGGACTGCACCAAATATTTTCAGTATGAATACATGTACCACGACACCCCTAAGTTCCTATAGAAGCCTGGCTTTGGTTTCTTTGTTTTGTCAAAAAGTACCTCAGAACTTCTGAGGCCAATAAGCGCAGGTTTTTCTATGTGTAGTGCATCATAGAAACTGAAATAATCACTTTACATTGGGTTAATAAAGGGTGGTATTATGTTTTTCCAGGCACATAGTGCCATTTTATAGCACAATCAAGTAACTATGTTACCTTCAGTTGTTACAAAAATGCTGTATATATCAAATATGACTTAAAAGAAATCTGACTTCATAATTTGACACCTTGAAATTGGGCCTCCGTCTCTTTAAAAACTCCTGCTCTTTCTGAAACTCCGCCTTCAGGAAGTCATCACAACAGCGCTCCTCTATAAACTCTTTAATAACATTTTTATCAACGTTTCACCTGGAAGTAGTTTGTATAATGAGCTCAGCAGATGCACAGTTCCACCAGGTATTTGCTAATTGCTGCTGGCTAGTCTGAAGGAGCTGAGTGGGGAAGCTGCAGGGAAGAAGTGCTCTGTGATGCAGAAGCTTGGAAATTGCAGCTCTTAGGAGGAGCTGTGCCTCAAAGGCAGAGCTGTATCCACCCAGGCGTTTTGCACAGCTGAGTGACTGCCATGGGAGAATAAAGGATTTTTCAAACATGCATAAAAGAATCAAGGCAACACTCCAGGTATGTTTTTGTTGAAGGAATAACATTATAATATGATTTAAAGCTCAAAAAAGTCAATTTTACATAATATTGCCCCTTTAAATTCATGAGCTCTTGCAATCTTCTTTGTAATGTTTTCTTTCCCAATAACATTAATCACTTCATTTTTTCCTACTATTTTATACATTCTTTTTGCTTTATTTCTGCACTGGATTAACATTGCAGACAGCACTAATTACATAAAGATGCAAACTTGCTCGTCCAGTTTAGCGGATGGGAACAGTTTGCTCCACTTTTTGCTTTAGGTTGCAGTCCTTTTTACTTTCATATTATGATGGTAATTAACAGAGACCTACAAGTGTTGACTAGAAGAGACATTTCTCAAAACTTTAAAAACATCTGATGCAAGGAATTACGTTGGAAAGGATATTCTAGATCAACAACCGATGCTGTAGATTGTCAAAGATAGTGGAGTGATGTACTTTTTTAATTAATTCATTTAGGGCTAAAAAGCATGCATGAAGATGCTCTGGCTGTAATTTACATTAAATTACATAAATATAAGCAGACTTTTTAAACTAAATGCATGCATAATGCCTCTTATAAATGTGAGAGAACAGCAATTTACAGGAACAGATCTGCCTTTTTGTCTACAGTAGTCTCAGAATTATGAAGATGACTGAAACCTGATTTGCACTTATTTAGCACCACAAAAAGCTTCATGAATTTTCCAGTGAGTTTAATAATACTGCATGAAGTTTTTGGTATTCAATACTTTGTGAAATTATGAACTGCTACAACAAAGACTCAAAAATCCTCTTTTGCTTTGGGAACTACATTTATTAATATTTTTTTTCTATCTCTTGTCTGTGCCACAGAGAAACAAAACATGGAAAATGCCATCCCTTTCATGCAGAAAAGTCACTTCATTGGTTAATTCAGGTCATGTTAAAGACAGGCGATTTAGGTTTTTGGGTCTTGAACTAAATTAATCTCATGAAGATGGTGCTGTAATTCTGCCCATTTTTTAATAGGTGTATTTCTTGTTAATTTAATATTTTGGTGCAGTTGGTTACCAAAATATATTACATTTTTCTTGTATTTAAAAGGCCTGTGCAGGGATGTCAGATCAAATGTTTATCATGCCATGTGGGAGGTTGCAGTAGTAGTCTGGAGTAGCATTACTACACATTAATCGTGTTATTTATCTAAGATGATTGTTTATCTGATGACTGATCCATGAAGTCACAAAGGAACCTAGAACAACATCTAAAGTGCTTCAGACTTCACTTGTCCCAGTTAAGGTGTTCATGATTCAACAAAAAGAAAGACACTGGTGAAAAACAATGCCATCCTTGGGAGAGTTCTGAGGCAACTTCTCATACCTCTAAGGTCCATAAAGAGAGACATAAAAATGGTGATGTGGGGACTCCAACAACACCTCAGGTACTGAAAAACCAACTTTATTAACAAACCCTGCTTAAGACCACAAGTTCAAATGCATTGTTTTGTTAATAAAGTTGGTTTCTCAGTTTCTCAGCTTTGATGGAGACCTTACATCATCCATAGGAAAGTTCCAAGGGAAAAAAACCCTGCTGAATAAAAAAATAAATAAATAAATAAAAATAAAAATACCAAGGCCCATCTAATATTTGTCAAAAACATCAAGAAGATTCCCAAGATTTTTAGAAAAATATTTTGTTTTCTGAAAAGGCAAAAGTGGAATGTTTTTGAAAGTGGCATAATACTAACAGAGAATTTCAGAAAAAGAACACAATACTAAAGTCAAACATGGTGGTGGAAGTATTATATTTTGAAGCTACTTTACTGCTGTAGGATCTGATCACTTGTGGTAACTGATGGAACCATGAATTCTGCTCTCTAATGAAATAAGGAAAAAGAAAGTCCAGAAATCAGTTCTTGACCTTAACATCAGATGCACCTGGTTTATCCAACAAGACAACTGAGCACCAAAGCACATTAGCAAATCCATCTCTGAATGGCGGTGCTGTGATCTTAAACTTGCCGTAAATGCTTAAAAACCCTCCAGTGTGACTGAATTAAAAACAATTCTGCAAAGATAAAAAAAGCCAAAGTTCCTCTATAGTGATGTGTAAGACCCATTTCCAACCATCTCAAATGCTTGATGGAAATTGTTGCAGTCAAGGGTAGCACAACCAGTTATTAGGTTATGCAATTTGTTGTTCTACATAGGGCCAGGTTAGTTTGGATAGTTATTTCCCCTTCCTAAATGAAATCATCATTTGAAAACTGCTTGTTGTGTTTACTTAGATTTTAAAATTCTTTGATGATCTGAAGCAATAAAGTGTGACAAAAAAGGCAAAACAGCACTGTCTCTCTTTTTAACAGCAAGCTTTTTCACATGTATCAAAGTAAGGAACAACTAAACTGTTTTGGTAGCTGTAGTAAAGTCAGTGTGGGAGAATGATTCCAAGAACAAAATAACCAATAATGCTTTTTTTAGATCACTAGTCTGAGCAATTCAGTATAAGAGGATCATAAACAATTTTTATTTCTTTCTATTTTTATCAGTGCAATCAGAGAATGGATTGTACTCTAAATATGAATTGGACCTATTTGTCCTGTAAAGTGCCTTGAGGGGACTTTTGTTGCAAACCAGCACAATGCAAATAAATTGAATGGAATTCAATGTTGTATTTGGAAAGAAAAATAATACAACATCTCATTTTACTTTGCATGTTTCATATGTACAAAATTACTATAGCTCTCTAATGCCATATTTGACATTCCTTGATGACCTTTTCAGTCTAGTTCTTTCATTATTGCACTCATTTCTCTTCTTCTCAGCTCATTTTCATTCCTTCCCTGTTTTTTTCCCCAAGGCGATAATTTTTGATGTGGTTTAATACTAAAACGACCTTTGGTGCTGCTCCCCTTTATTGTAAAACCCGCCATAGTAATTACGGAGCACAATACACCCATATAAAAGCCCGGCATCATTATGTCAGTAATAACCTCTTTCCATTTTACCTGCTCCACTACATTTCCCATCATCCTTTGTCAAACAAATGCATGCCCAAAACTGACTTCAGTGTCAGGAAATAATTTCTGCTCTCTCTTACTTCGAGCCTGTTTATGCTGTTGGAGGGAAGAACAAGCCAGTATATCATATAGTCCTTCTCAGGAGGCTAGAAGAGAGAATCTTACATATTAAACAATAATTGAACAGCAAGTCTCACTGCACTTGAATCTGCCACCTGCAAGGACATGTTCACAGAATCACTTCATTAGCTTGCTCTTTCAGTTACAGTACAAAGGGGAAGTCAAAACAACAAGCAATGAAACCAGAAACTTCTCTTTTTCATGTGCAGAAATATGCTTTTAGAAAACAGCTCAAACTGTTACTGTCTGGAATCACATACAGTACAAATTGTCTGGGAGGACCTGTGTTGCATATGGGATAACAAGGGGGAAACCATCATTTTAGGAATCTGACATTAAATGTCTTTTTCTGTCAATTTTTCCTCTGTCCCTACAAACCAACAGCAGTAATTGAGTCCTCTGAGGCTCAGAATTGCTGTTAGCTCTGTGTTGTGGCTACATAATTGGTGGTGCTATTCACAAGTGAACCACAGCAAACAGTGCTGAGTTAGTGACCGAGACTTAGGAGTGGTGTTTGTCTGATTTTTCAAGGAAGTAAATTGCAATACTTTTCCAGATGCTTACATTTCCATCCTGTTTTTTTTTCTTCATATGCTATTAAGCTGTTTGTGTTGGGAACTGTTTTATCACCCAAAACAGAACCGTTCACATTTATTGTCTGAGATTTTACTGTGCACTGGGGGAAAGATAGACTTGGGTTCCCATCCAGTCTTGTTTACCAGTTTCAGTTATTTTAACCTTTTGTAATTATTGCTCACAGGAAACTTTCCAACTTTCCTGTGGGCAAGTTTGGACAACTAGTTATTTTGTTACATTTGTCAGGTTACATTTTTCAAAATTTTGTCAAAGTGAGATTATGCTCATGCAATAAAAGATGGATTATTTTAAGGGTATTTACAAGAAGCATTGATTAAAAAAAAGGTCGTGGGAGTAACAATATGCTTTTGGCTTCTTTTTCAAACACCTCTTCTACATTTCTCTTTCTTTTGTTTTTCATCACCTTGCTGTCATCCTGACTGCATCCTATTTATTTGTTTTTGTTGGGATTCCTTTTGACAGCTTATGAACAGTCAGTATATTTCTAAGCAACCCACTCAGAGCAGGGTCAAAAAACAGGTTTGTAAAATTAAAAATGTCTGGTCTTGAAATTATTTTTATGTAAACTAAAGTCTATAGATATTTAATTTAAAACTGTAAAATATGTATAACAAAAATAAAATGTGTTAGCCTTTGAGCCAGATGAAAAGGTGAAGTGGTATATTAAAAATCAACTGTGTTCACTTAAGGCAATACATTAACATACAAACCATATCTTTCTGTAGGTTAAATATTAATGTCCTTTTATCTCTTCACAGAGCCCCACCAAAAAACTGAATTATCACTTTAACAACTTGTGAACATGACTTTTTGGGATGAATGTCTCCTTCATGGTTAAGTTATTGAATTACCCTGGTTACTGCATTCATGTGCTTTTGGAGTGAAATTGCAATGCAAATGGCTATTTTTTGCACATATCTTCTAAAACAGCTTAGCTGTAGTAAAGGGCGTTTTAAAAAAATAAAAGAATATTTTACCTTATCTCGATATAATACCACTTTACAGGCAATTGCATGAAGGGATGCTTTCTCACGGCTGTCTTTACAGCGTTACTGCATTTTCAGTGCAGTGTAGTACTATGTGAACAGCTGGTGCTCATAAAGAGCACCAGCATTTTTCCTATCGTTCCCTTCATTTAGTCTGCTAGTTTACTCAATCCATTTGCTTTTAATCTTATTGAACTGTCTTATGTTCTTCTTTTCATGCCTGGTCCTTTTTCAGTCCTTTATTCCTATCCGTTCTCCACTCTCTTTCCTCTGCTCTCAATCTATATCCTGTGGGGTCCAGCTTTAGGCTCAACCTTGGGGAAAGACCTAATGATGCAGGAATACAAAAGTGCACTGCAGGTGCTCTGTAATACAGAAAGGAAGCATACACTTGAATAAATTTCACAAATGCCTGCCAGTCTGGAAATTTCATTCAGGCACAGCTATACAGGAACAATTGCAACAACACCTTCCACTCCCTAACTCTTCTTTGCACACGTCAGGGGAGAGTGGTGACAAGAACGTGACCAGTTCACCACACTGAGGGTAAGTAGGGGAGAGTAAAATGATAGCAGGACCAATAGCTGCCTGAAGGAGCTGACACAGTGAGTTCAACACCATTGGCTTAAAATGACAGCCCTGTCAGTTCCTTGCAACCACTCACGTGTGTGCACACATATCCAGCTTGGGTGAGTAAGATATTCCCAGGGGCATCTCTTCACCTCACTAAAGTTTGGCTCTGACAAACACAATACCTTGTGGTTGGCAACCGTTGCCCAGTGAGAAGCAACAACTCAGACTATGCTCCGTCCAGACCTGTGATACCTTTTCACAATACGATATTATACACAGCAATACTTTTGCACTTTATTTAAACAATAGTACAAGTTTACTGGAATCAAATAGGCTAAAGGTGAATAAATTAATGAATAAAAATATTTTTTCACTCTACCTTATGTGCATGTATGTGAGATAAAGCAGTGTTTATGTATTCTGCAGCTTTGTCATCCTTTTGCTATTGCAGCAGCAAGCTGAAAAATCTGCTGAAAAAAAAAAAAAAAAATCATCAATTACTCCAGCCCTCATTTCCCCACCACTGCCTGCCTCCCCAAGGACACTAAACAGTCACTGCCAACAGTGCTGCAACTGCACCAATCAGGGGTGATTGGTGTGGAGGTGAAGCATGGTGAAGTATGGTTTCAGATAAGATAGAGAAGCCAGGTATTGATCATGATAGTGGAATGAATGTCCTTGGCACCTAGATACAGAAGTAATATAGGCAATTGACAAGTTAAAGGGAAAGCCTGAACCAGATAGATAGATAGAAAGACAGATAGACAGACAGTGAAAAAGCAATTTTATGCTAAATGGAAAACCACTAATCAGATAGCAGCTTCACCAATCATTAGATAGTTGTGACAAATGTTAATACATCACAAATGACAGGCAACTTATTTTCCCTTTTTGGGCTTGTACTGTACCTCAAGCTTCCCATCCTTCCTCTTGCAGCAGGCTACTGGACTTGAGTGATATGTTTTAGCAGGAAAACGTTGATATATTGCACTAACACGTGATTTAAGATGGATAAAGCCATAACATAGCATATCATACCTACCTACCTAAAAAAAAAGATGTTTTGACCTTTCCATGTTTTCTATTATGTCCCAACCCATTTTTTTACATGCACAGATCAATTCTTAAAAACATGTCCTTTTTCTCCCTCATACAACACGTTATTGTTTGAACTTAAAAGAACGCCACTGGCTCTCCTTCACATGTATCAGGTTTTGTTCTGTTCCAGCTGGTACGAGCAGAGCAGACAGGGTGTTCTTAGTTAAGGAGGAAATGAAAACTCATGACAAATGTTTTGTAGAGAAACTGCACCTTGTGTTGAAGTGTTTTCTTTCTTTCCATTTTAAGAGCAGTGTTTGCTTTTTACAGTAATGGGACAGACACTATTGGAGGCAACATAAAAAGCTGTGCTGTGCAATGTGTGTGTTGTACAATGCATTCCACTGTGAGATTAGCTGTTTTCCAAGAACACTGCAGACTTGCTGACACCAGGCAATGGCCTTAGATTTAACCCTAATGGATAAAAACAACCCTGGGTAGGCAAAATCTGACTTTTCATAATTTGCTGAGGAATATGGAGTTGTCAGTGCCTCAAAGACATAGACAGTAATTTTTTTATCTGACCTTCAAATGTACTCATGGAACTTTCCTTTCATAGATATTATTTAAATAAACCAGTGCTTAGACTTACTGAGCTTTGTGCAATGCACTAAATTAGTTTCTGTACTATAATAACTTTTCCAACTGGTATGTCTGTGTAAGTCCCTGCATGGAGGAATACATAGGTTATGTGAAAAAAGAACATCTCCAATGGTTTAGGTTTATTTGAGATTTCAGAAGATCGAATAAACAGAATGACTGCTCAATCTGTTGATTCTTTTGATTGTGAATTTTCCAAGATTACATAAATTCACACAAAATCTGACCCACTTCTCCAAAAACATAATAGTGTGTGGTTAAAATGATCCAATTGTGCTTGTGTTTGTTGATCACTGCAGTTTTGGAAGATCCTTCCAGGTCTGGATACCTTAAAAAGAAGTTTATGATGTGCACCCATGTCTTAATTTCACAGCTAAGGAAATCTATCCTGTGGTCTGTGTTGATAAGAATGATTCAAAATAATTGAACCCAAATCGCCCTCAGACTCGATGCGACTTTGCAGCAATAACCTCTGGCAAGTGTTGAAGAGAGAGTGGTGGATAAGAATCTGAATAACTGAAGCTGTCTGAACCATCTAATTACAAGAAGGCTTGAGTTCAGTCATTTTCTCCCTGAATTAATTTTTTGTCAATAGTCATTCCAAATCCACAGCATCTCAGCTTTAGACTTTAGTAAAATAAGACATCACATTTTCATTTATATTTTACTTATGTTAAAGCAGTTGCTTTATTCATGATTAGTTTTTATAAAAAAAACATAAAACCTAAAGATGTTACAAAGAACAGCTCTTCTTCACATCTGCATATTCTGTATTGTGTTTTTCCTCACCTATGCATCCGCAGAGAGATTTTTTTCCCACAGAATGCAACATCAACCCCTCAAACAGGGAACAGATGATAAGGGAACACTGGCAAAGCAGAGTAATAGCCTCTCTCCGATGCTCCTGCCACACGGAGCTGGCAGTGTGACAGATATTATTATTATCATCATCAGATGGTCAGATGGTGCTTGTTTTCGGGGCTCAGCTGGTGGAGTTTGGCTGTGGGGACTATCACCAGGTGCTGCTACTTCCTCCCTGGACATAGACCCACCATTGGAGGGCACTGCAGGGCTGACACATTCCCTTGCAGGCACAATTGTGAAAAGAGTGATGAGGAAAACAGAAAGTGTATTATTCCTATTCTCTTTTCACTCAGAAGGACTGTTGTTCCAGATGCAGATCATAATTGTTTATTTGAATAAGAAGAAATACAATGATTCACAAATGTATTCACACCCCTTGAACTTTTTCATATTTTCTCACATTGCAATCAAAAACATAAGTGATTTGAGCAGCAGATATCAGATCAGGCCAAAATTGAATGTTTTGGCCTACATGCCAAATGATTCATGTTGGTGTACACATAATCCTTATGGTAACTGGGGTGGTAGCATCATGAGCTGGGTCAGATTTTCCTCAAAAGAAGCAAGAAAACTAGTTATAGTTGATGGAAAGGTCAGTGTTGATGATTCAGTACTGGAAGAAAACCTGTGCTACTTAATGCTGGTATATCACATAAAATCCCAATAAGCACACTGAAGTTTGCGGCAAAGTTCAAGTGGCACTAGTATTTTTGCAAGGCACATTAAAAAGATGGCATAAGAATAAGGAGGAAGTAAGAGAACAGAATAAACTCTATTAAGCACAAACAGAAAGTAGGCTGAAGAAATGTAATGATAAAATGTGACCTTGAATGAAATAAGCCCATAAGGAAAGTTTGTATTTCTCATCTGATTGAAATAGATTAATTAAAACCTAAAGCCTTGTTAATTATATCCAGCTTCTTCAACAGATGGGCTCTCTGATGGGTTGTCTGTCCCTTGCAGTAATGCTCACGTTAGCTCCTCTGGCATTGGTCCACTTTATTTCCAGTTCCTCAGTCTCTAAAATATGTAAACATGTGAAGTATAAATTCACATTAAAGATGGCGTTATCACACTTATTTGTCTTATATTATACACATTACTGTCTTACCTCTGAAAGGTTGTGTCTTACAATATGAAGTTAACACATTATATTTTATTTTTATAGCATTATAGCTGAAATTGAAAAGGGCATAATGCAGAGTACTTGAGGGCTGAGCTGGGCCATAGCTGCAACAAAATATTACCACTCCCTCGCTGCCACTTCTCATTTCTTTCCTTTTATAGGTGTAATGAAGAACAGCAAATATACCTCGCTCTCTCTCCCTCTGTCTGTCTCTTATGCACACTTCCATCTCCTGTCTCTCCATTTCTCTGCCACCGTATTGATCCTCGAGTCCAATCAGGCTCTTGCGGCTACGTGAATCTCATTCTGAGGACATGGCAGTAACGTTCAATCAGAACACAAATCGATAGGAGTACGTCTTACAAAGGAATGCAAACTGTCTATGTATTTTTATGTTGAAAAAACATCATGCATGCATGCATAGAAAAGTTGCAAATAGAGCTCTGGAACAGATTCTAAAGCCAAAGTCCCCTTCAAAACACATTTTTATTGGAAATGTATTTAAATTGAGAATAATTTCTGTTTTGTGAATTGGAATTGTCATCAGACTGGATTTACAGGTAAATAGTAAAATATGATTCAAAAAATAATGGGAAAAATATTTAAAGCATATAGTAAAAATGAATGAGGTAATGACTCTTCACTGCAGAAGCAGCGTGTGAGATATATATATATATATATATATATATATATATATATATATATATATATATATATATATATATATATATATATATATATATATATATATATATACCAAACACCAGAGCGATAGAGGCACAGATCTACCACACCAGACAAGATCCAAGGTGTAGATTGTGCAAGGAGGCCCCTGAGACAGTCCAACACATAACAGCAGGGTGCAAGATGCTGGCAGGGAAAGCGTACATGGAACGTCATAACCAAGTGGCGGGCATAGTGTACAGAAACATCTGTGCAGGATATGGACTGGAAGCCCCAAGATCAAAGTGGGGCACACCCCCAAAGGTGGTGGAGAATGACCGAGCTAAGATCCTGTGGGACTTCCAGATCCAGACAGACAAAATGGTAATGGTGAACCAACCGGACATCGTGGTGGTGGATAAACAACAGAGGAAAGCCGTTGTGGTGGATGTAGCAATACCAAGCGATTGCAACATCAGGAAAAAGGAACACGAGAAACTGGAGAAATACCAGGGCCTCAGAGAGGAACTGGAGAAGGCCTGGAAGGTGAAGACCACAGTGGTGCCTGTGGTCATCGGTGCCCTCGGGGCAGTCACCCCCAAACTGGAGCAGTGGCTAAAACAGATCCCAGGAACAACATCAGACATCTCAGTCCAGAAATGCGCAGGTCTCGGCACAGCCAAGATACTACGCAGAACCCTCAAGCTCCCAGGCCTCTGGTAGAGGACCCGAGCTCAGAGGTTGAGAAAGACCACCCGTGGAGGGTGAGAAGGGAATTTTTTTT
Source organism: Anableps anableps (assembly GCA_014839685.1). NCBI lineage: Eukaryota > Metazoa > Chordata > Actinopteri > Cyprinodontiformes > Anablepidae > Anableps > Anableps anableps. Next base: position 15,541,273 of record CM026079.1, read on the forward strand.
TTTTTTTTTTATGGTAAAGCTGTTCTAAAACTGCAGGGCAATGTTTTCATCCCTCATTCATAGATATACAGTACACACACAAAGCAAAGGTATGCATCCACTGAAGATTTTTTCATACCCTGTTTTAGTAAATAGAAGAACTGAGCTGTAACTTTTTAAAATGAGGAAATACTACAATATTTCAATTTTTAATGCCTTTTTTGGGGGAGGGGAAACAGGAACATAATTGACTGTGTGTGGGAGGTTATGTATGTCCTGGTTTGTGTTGGATATGTGCTTTTGAATTTTAAGAATATTTATAAGGTCTTTTCGGGCTTGATGCTGAAGAAAATTTTATATTTTATGTACATTTAATGGACTATGAAATATATTATCTTGCCCTTGGATTTTTTTTCACATTTTACCACATAACAACAAACTCCAATGTATTTCCTTTGGATTTTAAGTGATAGTCTAACACTAAGTAGAGCATATTTGTTTAGAGGAAGAGAAATGATGCACAAGTGTTTTGGGTGATATGCACCACCACATGAAGCCTTTTGTTTGTAGGCTAAAAAAAATTACATTTTGACAGTGGTGGCAATTTTCCCAACAGCTTTACCTACACTTCTAAATAAATGCAAAAAAAATTCTTATGGTTTTCTTTTTGACCAAAGATTGTACCACTTTTGTCAACAGTTTCTCCCACCTGTGCTGTGAATCTCAAAGGCTAGTCAAGGAGAACATTAATCAGTGAAGGAGCCAACAGGCCCATTGTATCTGTAGAGGAGCGTCAAAGTTCAGATGGTTGGCCAAGTCTTTACGTAGCTCTGCATTTGTGGCATACTCTTTCCATTTTCAGATGATGGGTTGAACAGTGCTCCATGAGATGTTGAAAGCTCAGGATATTGTTGTACACACTTAGCACACATCCATTAGGATCAGAGTTTATATAATGTAAGTGCACAGACAGCCAAAATAAAACACAACTGGACAAATGCACAAACACACACTAAGATGTGGTAAAGCTTTCAGGACAGGCAGTGTATCAGTCAGGTTAATTACCAGACAGATGGCTGGCAGTGAGGCTGACTGGGTGGGTATGTGAAGAATAGGGGGTGGGATGCCTGCAGGATGGCAACACCTCTACTGTAAGCATACAGATGTAATACATTTATGAAAGCATGCGATAAGTGGAACACACACATACACAGTATCTGGCAATCAGTGGATTGTGTTTACAGCATTCAAAGATCCAATCCCTGCTATCTCCTCATCTGCAACCCTTCTCTCCATCACCTCCCTCCCCACCCTCTTGCTCTTTCTCTCCTTTATGCACTCCTAACACCTCTTCTACATCGCTGCGCCCTCACTAATCCACAGTGACACATCTCACCATTCAGATCTCACACAGAGAACGCCTGCCTCGCTGCAGCTGATAATGTGGAATGCGCCACAGAGAAGCAATCAGATGATTTAGTACAGAAATAAACTGGCCGTTCGCAGATGACAGGTAATTCATCATTAATGACTGGAATTTCAGAACTATCATTTTAAAATTTAGACCTTTGCAACAAGCATACCAACCTGTGTTTGTGGCCACGTGATCATAAAAGAGAAAAAGAATATGCAAGACAGTGATGGTTTGAATGCGGCAATTTTCTTCAAAGTTAGAAATTGTTTTACCACTAAAAAGATAAACATTTGTTGAACAAACAAAAGAGGAAGACAGCTAAAAGGAAGCTACTGTACGTCGATTGGCATGGCTAAAGTACTGATATATGGCTAACAGCCTTAATTCCCACCATATACTTTCTCATTGTATTGGTCCAGGGAATTCATAATTTTACTCTGCTCTTTGTGTTTCCGGAAGTTGGAGTATGGCAAACTTGGCTGCTGACACATTAAGAAGAAACATAAAGCTGAAACCTGGCCTGAGGACAGCTTATTAGATTCAGATGAGAGAAACAGACCACCACAACTATGAGTAGTTCACTGGAACATAAGAACAGAAAAAAAATTAGCAGCAAAAAACAACCACAGACAAACATCCTCTGAGTTTTAAGCAGGGAAAGACTTGACTGAGTGTTTTAGTGCTTACAAACTCCTTCAATTTATATTCCATTTATTTTAAATGCTTTTCTCCAAGTTATTTCAAAATATCCTTGGTTGAACACAGGTCCTAGCTGGAGGACCTCTTGTTCCATTCAGGTATCAAAGTGGAATCTCTTGAATGTTTTCATAAACTTGACAGTTGTTATGGTCAAAAATGTTTGCCTGAATATCTACAAATATCTGTCACAATTTCTGTTAAATGAAGGATCTAATTTTTTACTTTTGAAGTTTTGAAAAAAATCTATAGCTCATTGTCTTGAAATTTTGATTGTGAATTTGCTAAACCTGAGTCTGTTTATGCACAGGAACGATTACATGTTTGCAGCTTAGAAGGTAAAAACGGCTGCATTTTAGAAATGGCATTTTAGCTACAACAATAGATTGGTGACATTTTTGGTCCCTTTCTTATCTAAAGCTAATAACAGCTTTAATTAATTAATTAATTAACTTATCGCATGCTTTCATTAATTTCTGGCTGTCTAATGTCACACAGCTCACACGTTACGCTAAGTCCTATAATTTGCAGATCAGTACTAAAGATGTCTTACCTAAAACTGCTCCTCTTGAGCTCAGGTCCGACACAAATCAAAAATCTTTTTAGAGCTAGCTAACCCTAACCCTACAATCTGGCCAAGGCCAACAGGCATGCAATCTGTCTGTTCAGTGAATTCCTTGTTATCCACTCCAAAAACAGGGGTTTAGGAACAGCACGAGCAGAAGTCTCGTCAGTTTTGTAAGTGAGACAGCAACCTGATTTCAGACCACAGTAAGGTGGTCATTTTTTTGTTTAGTGGTGGTTCCAGTACTGAAGACTGACAGGTCAAAGTGGTTCAGAAACGTTGAGATTTTCGCCTTGTTTATTTTTTTTAACTCCCAGAAAATGTTAGTTATAACAGCTGAAAAACAGTTGAAAAATGCCCAAATACTAGACTCCTGTGAGAATGATAAGTTTATGATAAAAGCTCGATCTTTAATCAGTTACATAATAATATGAACATTCAATTTCTAAGTCATAAAATTGATCTCTTTTAGCAGAGGTTTGTAGAGAAAAATCAGTGTATTAAACTTGCTATATAAATTTGTCTCTTTTTGTCTTCTACTTAATTAATTTATTCAAAAAAAATTAATATTTGATTATGTTACCAGTTCCTATTGACCTTTCTTATTATACATAATTGGAGTTTTCATTTTCATTTTTATCTTTATAATGATTATTTATAATGATGAATAATATACATAAATCTTCTTATATCTGTTATTTGCGATAAAGATCGTTCAATGAAAAAGTCAAGGATCCATTCTTCAGATTAACTTTGAACTTATAAGGCTGACTCGTTTATGAATATCAGTGTTGTTTAACACAGTGTAATCACTCCATAGTGTCATAAAAATCAAGATACAAATTGCTTAACTCTGTAATGTGTTTACTATTGTAATTTGCTTTACAAAAGTTAGAATTCTTTCTCAGAACCATTGCTTATTTACAATCTTTTCAGTACAATTACCCAAGATTTTCTATTTAAAATGAGCTTTTTTTCAACCAATGCCAATGTTGGTGTGAAAAAAAAATAGCACAAGCTAAAATCAAAGAAACTCAACTGGGTCAAATTCAATCACACCCAAAATGATGCAAAATAAAAAAAAGGGGGAAAAACTCATTTGGGCTCTTTGAAGAGTCTTCTATAAATATGACAGGCAACCAAATCACAGTATTTCAGCAAAAGAACAGAAAGATGACAGTTTCACACAAAAAAAGAGCAACTATATCACTCAGATTAGCTACAGCACATCTGTCACAATGTCATGTCCCAAACTGATGAGAGGGTTGCAGAATATTCACAACATATATAAGATGGTGACTGACAGGGAAAATGATGGTGTGTTCCCTTAAGATTGGTTTACCTGTCAAGTATGACTCAATGATTGGACTAATAATAAAATAATACAATATACAATGATAAATAGGCAAAAAAAAAAAAAAAAAAAAATAGAGAAGACTGTAAAAGGTGCTTAACTTTATAGAACTGTTTAGTCATTTGGCTATTTGTTGAGATACCTTTTTAACTTATTTCACAATGTATACAGAAGAAAAAGATCCAACTAAATACAGGATTGGGCATAATATTATGACCACTTGCCTAATTGTGTGTTGATTACTCTTTTACTGCCAACCCTGATCATCAAGTCATCAATCCCTGGATTTTTGGGAGCCAAGGGTCATTTAAAGCATTCAATTTTTTTCTCAGTAGGATGCATTTTCCTGCTGAAAGAGGCCACAGCCATCATAGATGCAGTTTCTAGAAGAGTTTGTACATAGTCTGAAACAATACTTATGTACGTCATACTGTACAACAGATCTATCAACAGATCTGCTTACTGGTGCATGAAAGTGGCTCTTGTGTAAGTGCTTTGATCGGTTGGTATGACTGGAGAAATCCTACATACTTGTAAATTCTGTCCATTTACTCACACCTAGCCATCCATGTAATGATCTACTTTTTATCAGTGGTTGCACGGTGGTGCAGCTGTCAGCATTGTTTCCCTGCAGCAAGATGGTCTTGGGTTCGAAATCCGGTCCACCGTCTCACTCAGAGTACTTCAGCTTCTTCCCACAATCCAAAAACATGCACCAGTGTGTGTTGCTTGTCCTGTGTGTCTGTGTGTTTGCCCTGCAGTTGGAGTGTACCTCTCCTCTCTCCCTAGTGACCACTGGAGAACCCTGCATGGATAAGCAGGTATAGACAATGGATAGATGGTCTTTATCAGGTTTAGCACTCAACAGATTGACACCATCTTTATTCTAGAAACAGAAAAAGCTAAAAATGTGAAATCTTTGTATGAAAAACACAAAAAAGAATGTGTTTCTGCTTCAGAAGAACAGTAAAGTGGTGCAAATCTAATATAGTATATAGTTTGGAGTGTACATGTTTGCACAATGCCAAAGGGTAATGAAATTTCAATACTTGAAATGCATCAATCAAGAATGAACTATAAGGCCATTTTCAGACAATCTGAACTGTGTCATTCTACAGTGAGACAGTCAGACACAAGTGGAAAACTTTTAGGACTGTTGCCAATGTTCCCAGGAGTGGACATCCCAGCAAATTCACTCCAACATGAGATCATGCAATATCCAGACAAGATGCCAAAAGCCCAAGAGCTCCATCTCAGACTCTATGGGCCTCAATTAACATGTTCACTATTAAAGTCCCAGACAGCACAAACAGAAGGATACTGAACAATTAAGACTTGCTTGAAGGATTGATAGAAGAAAGCTGCTTCTCTAAAAATAATATGAAACCATGACTTTTGTTTAGAACGTTGGATCTGATTGAATTAAAAACATGTCAAAGATTGTCTTTTGGACAAACAGGAGCAAAGTAGAGACGTCTTTTTTCCAAAATCTGCAGTGTCGTGTTTTTCAAAAACCGAGCATGCATATAAGCTTATAAATTGTCAAGTATGGTGGTGGAGGGGTGATAATTTGGGCTTGTATCGCAGTCACAGAGCAAAACAGCTTGCAGTCACACAGTTGACCACAAATTCTTCTGTATGCCTGAGTCAAATGTAAGGCCAACTGTCCAACAGGTGAAACCTGGTCCAAAGTGAGTCATGCAAAAATGATCCCAAATGAGGGCCCAGTCCAAGTCCAGATCTCAAAGTAATTGAAATCTTTGTTGGGAGAGCTGCACATTAACTAACATCTGCAAATCTCAATGAAATTATGCAATGCTGCAAAAAAAGGTGAGCCAAAATTAATCCACAACAATTTAAATAACTAATAATAAGTGTTAAAGAATATAGTGGCTAAAATTCATTATTGCTAAAAGTAGCTACACAAGCCCTTAAAATATAAAATGACCTCTGTTTGTCACATGAAGTTCAATTTTGCTGTTATATCTCTTTAATAAATAGTAATATGATGAAATCTTGTGTGTCATTTTACACATATAGCTCATACTTTACTGGTTGGTAGGGATAACATCAGCTTCATTATGTCCTGATACATCAAACCTTAGAATCAAAAGGTGTATACTTTCTTTTGACCATGACTACATTGCTCACCTGGTCTCACTTGATTGTTTTTTTCTTGACAACTATTTTACAAAACACTCAAAAAGATATTTTTTGCATTAACCTAAATTAACCTTATGAAGCAATGTTGCTCTCTTTCTAATCCTGCAGAAGAAGACGTTTCTAAGCTTAACCACTACAAGACTCTGGGACCAATAATGGGAACAGAGCTTCTCAAATGATTTTTCATTATTCTGCATTTTTATTTTATTTTCAGAACCTAAAAAGTGCATCAACTAACATCCCACCTATTATCAGGTGGGATGACTGATAGTATGTGGGAAGACCAAGAAGCCATTCTTGGGCTTTCTAACCCAAGAATGGCTTTTGCCAAAACTAATTCCCTTACTATCATGCACAATCACCAGTTTGAATTTTATTTTTCTTTCTGTCCATCTATGCCCTACAATTTATCAAACATCTGCATATATTTTCAAATTAGAAACACAGGACAGATGGAACGCCTGGTTGCAGCAGCAGCATTGGATTTAATTATCTGACCTTCTTGTCAACTGCTAGCTCATAGGCTCCCAGGCAAGCGCTAATCAATGTCACCCTTGGCAGTGTAATAAGTAACTATAACACCCCCTTTTCTCCTTCTCATGCTGTCTCTCATCAAATACTATACTGTCAACTTCATCTTCCCTAATGTGTCCATCTCTGTCTCATGGTGATATCTGGTTTGCTCCTATTTTAGCTCATTCAGACTCCCTGTAGCTGTGAACCCCTTCTGTATCACTCTTTCTAGTCCTTAGTACAGCACAGTATACTTCTTTCCTTTACCCTGTCCTCTTACTCCCACTGTCCCCTCCTGTCTTGGTCTCCCTCAAGTCTCTTTGAGTCTCCTGTCACTCCTCCCCAGTCCTGCCATCAGCTCCCTATACTGTTAGTGTGAAGTCTGCAGTATGCCCAAGGCTCAAGGTCTTCCACTTAACTGAATGCATTTGTATTCCGAGGCTCATTCTGCTGAGGGAGCGCTGCTACTTTCTGCAAGCAGTAGTAAAGTGCTCTTTTCTAGCAGTCTAGCAGGTCTCATTGTTTCATACTGTATACTTGACTCCTAGAAGCATCTGTATATGTTTTGCACACTATCTATGACAATATATGAGTTAGGAGAACTGTAGAGTAGGTATTAAAGTTTGGCTGATTGACCAAGGGGTTTTGAGAAACCCTATATCAGTAACCAAACAAATTTTGTTTGTAGAGACAAAAACTGCCAAACTATTAAACAAGGCAACCTTTAAATAAACATCTATATAAGACATGTTTGTAGAGTATAAACATAAATTATTCACACTGCCAACACTTTACATTTGAAAGACACCTAATTAATAAATTTTACAGCTACAATCAGCTATTGTCTTGCAACTGCCAAGTGTTATAAAGAGAATGAGGGGAGCAAGGCAAAATGGGTACAAAGCATAAAGTGAAAAAAATTGGCAAAATAAAGGTGGGAGTGATGGTGGAAATCAGGAGAATTTTCTTTGCTTGTACTAATTTTGGTTAAGAGAAAGACTGTGATATGCAGGAAGTCAAGAGGAGAGAGGGAGAGAAACAACATTGCACATCATAGTCACTGGCAGCCATGGTGGAGAGAAGGTAAAACGAGGCAAAAGCTGCCACCTAAATCCATTTTCGACAGATTCAATTGAACAGACTCAGTCATGCACAACCACACGACCAATTTACCAGCTATGGTGTCAACAAATGCTGAACCTCCAAAAGAGTCTTTAGAGTGTTTTCCTCTGTGATTCACTGATAACACTATCAGCTAAGCACATATCATAACCTCTTGTGTCTCACAAAATAAATGAAACTATCTTAGCAAAACTAGAAACTACTGTAACCTTGCAAATATTCTCAATATAACTTATGAAATTGTTATGAAATTGTTATGAAGTCCTGAGTAAATTAAAATCTGTCAGTTTGGCTGGATATCCAGAAGTCTTCCATAGGAAACAGATTTGAGGTCAACATATCCAGGGTATTTTTATCTTTCTGACTTAATTTATGCTAACAGAGATCACATTTGGCTTTTATAAGGAGCTTGACATCATAGCTCATTTTTTGATATCCAGTCTCTACATTCTTATACTGTAAGTGTTGTTTATCTGATTAAGCTTAGAGAACATACAGACACAATCTAGTGCATGTTGGTGAATAAGAAAGGCTCTGTTTTATTTAATGTAGTTCAGGGACTAAAAAAATTGTTAGTTGCAGCTTATTTTTAACAGTTACAGCTAAATTAACAAGCTTCTAATTAAACTACATATATATTTAGATCTGCTGCGAAATCTCTTATGAAGATGCCACCTGGGTAAAGTGAGAGAGAGAGATAATTAATTGATGTGGAGGCAGTGTTGTTACAGGTGTTACATGTGTTTTCTTCTCTTGAAACATAACCAGCAAAGCAGAGTATCCTTATATGGTGAAAAATGCAAGCATTTAAAGATATCTATATCTATTTAAACTTCAGGCAAAGGCATGCAGTTCTCCAAGCTCAACACCATTTGTGCTTCCTGGAGGCTTGTGCTGATGCAGTGCAAGCAAGAGCACTTGCTTGCATACTTTCATAGAATAAGATGAATAATTTTCAATTCTGACACATTTTAAATTAAGTTTTTATGTTTGAGTTAAAATGATAAGTTATTATACCTTGTTTTAAAACTGTATACTGTGCAGGGAAAACATCCACATCCCAAATTTGGAAATGCCATACCATGTTTCATTGCTGATACAGCAAGATCTTAGAGATTTGAGAGGAATCTGACGCTAAAAACAGTAGAAACTGGTCACACCTGCTACATATGGTAGGGACTTTTGTGTCATTATATTATCAGCAATATCTTCTGGGAGAATACTGAGAGGGAACAAAAAACAACAGCAAACAATGAGTCAATCCATAATAAAGTATGTAAATATATTAAATCTGTTTCATTGACATTTATTCTAATGTCAAAAACATAAACATAAGTGGCAGGACCAGGACTAAAGCTACCAAAGTTATTCTAACTTTGACTCATACTTCTTGAGGGAGCAAGCAGAAAACATAACTGCTGGAAATTTTGTTTGTTATGAGCTTAGATATATTGAGAGAGATTTGGGGTTTTATAATTGCAACACTATCATTGAAACTGATCATGTATATCAGTCAACAATGCAGCAACATCCTAGAGCATTGAGAGTTATGTATGTGTATCCACGCTTACTGCAATCTAATACAGCTGCATATGGAGTCATAATATCCTACTATAGATGAAATAATACAGAAGAATCCCGAAAGGGACAGACAAACTCTCAGATGTTCATACAGTCATACAAACCACCAAGAATGTGTGAGGTCTATGTACTCTATGCTTTTGTTCTCTCCTTCCAATCGTTTCTTCCTCCAGAGGTGGTCGATGGGATGAGCCCTAGGTGGGTGGTGGTTATCCCTTAATGACCCAGTTTACTTTGAAAAGGCATTGATCTCAGTCAGTGCTTTGCTTAACTTGAACAAAGAAGGCTTAAAGCCCATTTTAACACCACCTTAACACTGTTAGAGCTGTGTGAATGATGATGCAGAGACATTGTTCTTCATTCCACTAAATAAATAATTTAAGAGTTCATCATAACACATTGTTGTCTTTTACTGTGAAAACAATTACTCTTGAATAAATCTTTGTTCATTTTGAAAGGGTTGGGGTGGGCTGAACTTCAATCTTCATGCCTATTTCTTGAGAGATACCAGCTACATTTTGCAAAGACTGATTAAATATCAACTGAATTGAATACAATGTAAACAGAACTCCTTTCCCTACCTGCTTTCCCAGAGAGTGCTGATAGTGAAATAAAAACCTGATGACCTTCAGACACTATTCACTAACTGTTGACTGAGGCTACAGAGGAGAGCATGTGCAAGTGCGCAGGACAGTAGAAACATGATGGACCAATTACACTGAATTATTGTTGAAAAACTAAAAATGTAATTGTAGCATTCCGTTATTAAAAACAGTCCTGTTAACACAGAAACCAAGGAGACACAGGTCAACACAAACACCAACTATAATGTCAGTAATGAATGTAATATGATTATCCAGTTCCTAACACAAAAAAACTCAAAATAAAGAGCTGCTGTTTAAGTTGAACTAATAGCAGACCTGTTCTATTAGATTTTGTCAAAGTTGCCATGGAACATAATATTAACAAACACATGAAACTTAATAAAAAAAAAAAAAAAAATTGCAGCAAAAATACCTACCTATAAAACAACAAAAAAAAAAACATCTACTGTATTTTCCAGACTATATGTTCCATTTTTTTTTTATAGTTTGGCTGGTTTTGCAACTTACATATGTTTTTTTGTTCTTCATAACGCATTTTTGACTGATGCGTTAAATGTTATTTCATACTGACTGACATGAACCAAGGAGTTACCATCTCCAGTGATGAAGAAAGCTGATCGCAAGCTGAAAGCAAGATGGGCAAGATGGGATGGAGGTATGAATCCACAGATGAATGCTTGAAGAACACGCTGCCAGGAGAGGCTTGTGAACGGAGCAGTTGCATCTCCATGCCCTTGTTGTTGCCAGGGAGATGAATATAAATGAATTTGGAAGCGGGCCTTCCTGCTGTTACTGCTTCATGCAATGCGAGTCGGTTGTGTTGGATGAAGCAATAACAGCAGGATCTATCACCCTGGGTTTACACTGCATGCATCTCTGCTACGCACTTCGCCAGCAGAGCAAAGTTGTCCCTAACCCCCCTGATACAAAGCACTGACATCGGTGTATCAGAAACTGCCAGCAGACTTCCAAGCCAAAGTAAACAGTTTCAGTGAGTTTGTTGAAAAGCAGGTAAATCGGATCATATGATCAACATGGATGAGGTTCCCCCAATGGTTAACAATTTCTAAATAAATGCGACTTATAGTCCAGTGCGACTTATATATGTTTTTTTCCTCTTCATAACGCATTTTTTGACTGATGCAGCTTATAGTCCACAGTGACTTATAGTCCGGAAAATACAGTAATATTCTAGCTGGTGATTAAATACAAATATTTTTCCATGTGCAAACTTTCTTAAAATACCAGTCATAAATAGTTACACTTTTTACATAATTAACAAGAAAGTCCAGTAAGTGCCAGGAGTCATTATGCATAACAGAAAGCATTAAACTTTTAGGTTTATTTCTGGTGTCAAAAAGGGAAGAAAATAGCCCCCCTTCTGTCTTAGAAAATCATAAACACAGACTGAATTTTTGCAGGAAAAAAACAGGATTCAATTTCAGAGGCCAGGAGTAAAGTTATTTTATGAAACCCTCTTCAGAATGTCTGAAACATGTAGAAACGGACTGCCTGAAGAATAGATGGTGAATGTTACAATATGTCTTGTGGGATACTGACGGCAAATGTTCTTGAGGTCATTCATGTGTGGGATTGCCTCTCAAACAAGGAAGTGGGCACACTTACATTTTTGCCTACACTTGACATGAATAAGAATGGTATCAAAACATCTTCCAAGGGGAACTTTGCCCAATGATCCAGGAGCCTTGGGTGATGAACAATCCTTTTTCAAGCCCAATGAAGCACAATGGCAAAAGACAAAAGTAGTGATAAAAGGGTCCGGGGGTTTAAAAGCATGGAAGGATTGATGCAAGGGCAAAGTGGGCATGCACTCAGGGGCCTACAGCAAATAGGGGCCAATTGAAATGTAACCATAGCCACTTTTTTCAACAATTTATTTGTTTTAAGGTACTCAAGAAATCTCAGTATAGATACAGCTGGGAAGGCCTCAGAGGGGTTTCCCTGACTAAGGGACCAGAAACACTTTCTTTGACTGACTAACAGTAATTACAGCACAAGAAAGGACCAGTTGTTTCCCTTTTTTTTCTTTCTTTTTTTTTAAAACAGCTAACAAAAAAGTAAAAACTTTCAATTTTATAGTCAACATGCAAAAACACATAGGTGCTCTTCAAAGGAGAAACAAAACCTCAAATTGCATAGTAACAAAGCGAACCATTTTGTAAGCAACTCTTATAAGCCAATATTGTATTTTCCAAACGTTGTGCTACACAGTCAGTAACCTCCACTTGTCCTGTGTATCCTGGCTAGAAAAAAGATGATTTTATTTAGTCCTAACTGTAACTCACACACCCCTCTGTTCCAAACCTTGGTGATTTGGAAGCATATGATAAGCAACAGGTTACAAATCTTAGTATAACCCTGGATTCAGGTTTCAAGTTCAATAAACAGTTCAGCAGTGTTTCCCAGAAAAGTTTCCTCCAGTTATGCCAGATTGCCATACTGAGATCAGGCTTGTCAAAACATTATCTGGAGATAACAATCCATGTTTTTACCATAACTTGACTAGATTATTGCAAATCACTTCATGCTGGGATCAGTGAGGCCTCTCTTTCACACCTTAATCTAGTTCAGAACCCTGCTGCTTGTCTTTTAACCAATACACAGAAACACAAATATTTCTCATTGGTTCTGTTTTCTCTCCACTGGCTACCTTTTGTACATAGCTGTATTCATCTTTCCCTCTATCCTGACAAGTCTGCCAGTTACTGCTGCTGCAAAACATTCCCATAACATGGCACCACCATACTTCGCCATAGGGATGGTATTGAGAGAGAGAGAGAGAGAGAGAGAGAGAGAGAGAAAGAGAGAGAGAGAGAGAGAGAGAGAGAGAGAAGCTCAGCCAATGTCACTTTCGTCCCAACACCCCCCATGTTTTCAGCACATTGGTTGATCATCAACCAATGTGATGATCAGCCATCACATTGGTGATGGTGGTGAAGTCCACCTAATGTGTCGTGGCCAGCGGACTTTATCTCCAGGTTTACAGCTAACATGTTAAGATATGTTGTCATGGCTGTGGCTTCCACACCTGCCCAAGGGTCAGAACTCAAGATTATAAAGAGGCTGTATCCCACCTGTGCTCAGTGTCATTTGGGGCAACCCTTTGGGTAGAGACCCAGATCTGATGTACATTGTTACTTTGGGCACTAAACATGCTTAGGCATCACTGGCTGACCTATAGTGTGTCAGTTCAGGACATCTGTGCTGCAGCCAGCTGAGCTTCACCACATACGTTTGTGAAGTTTTACAGGCTGGATGTGGCCCTGTCATCACTAGCACACACAGTGCTTGGAGTGGGGATGTCAGGCTCTACCTGATGTTCAGATTGGGATTGATGTCAAACATTGCTTCCGGGTTCGCATGCAGTCTGGGAGTGGGGCATTTATGCTATAGTAAAACATCAAGCAGAGTTAGAAAAAGAACCTTGGGTTCCTTAACGTAATCCCCGGTTCTTTGATAACAGAGAGAGGTGTTTCACCAAGATTTCCCTTCATGCAAGGGCATAGAAAGAAACCCACCTAGATTTAGTTGAGAGGGGTAGGTTGGCTATGATATTGGATGGTGGGTGGAGCCATGGACACGGCTCAACTGTCGCAGACAGACGTTGTGTCATTGGAGCTTCCGTAGTTGGTCACACTGAGGCAATTCCCATAGTGAAACACCTGACTCTGTTATCAAAGAACCAGGGATTACATTAAGTAACCCAACATTTTCAAAATTTCTTTGCAAGCAGAAATTTAAAAAATGTGGTGTGCAGCTTACTCAATTCCCCTGAGTCAATAGGTTGTTTTTTTCATTCTATAATTTTTCTCTCCCAGGCTACTCTCCAGCCACTCACACAAAATATGACATTAACTGGGTACTTTAACCTAAATCTGCAAGAGGTATACATAATTTTCATAATAAAACTTCTAAAATGCACCAATCCTGGCTGCTACAAACAAGCAATAGCATGATAATTTCCTTATTGCAAAGAAAGAAAACTGCTACAGTAAATATGAATAGTGAGCAAACTTTGGCAGCTACAGTAATATGACAACAGGAACATATGAGTGCATTCTTGTGAACACTCGACCTTCCCCTCCCTCGCTTTCCTCCTCTCAAGTGCATACAGGCGAGGGGAGTACAGATCCTCCTTTAAGTGCGTACAGGTGGGGGTAGCAGAAGCAGTAAAGCTAAGACAAAATCTGTGAGTTTGGGTAAAAATAAGCAGGATAACTATCTATGTGCACACACACCACAGATGTTTCTTCATCCCAGTGCACTTAATCCTACGCAGATGCTTAAAACTTTCTCTGCATATATACAAAATAATGAAGTAGGTCCTCCGACCCGTTATTTTTGTCTCATGAATCAACAGTCCTGCTCTCTGTGTTATAGGTGTCAAGAACCATGGCCGTTGCCATGGTGATGCCACACTGCAATATTCTGTTGCAGCTCACTCACCCTCCGATGCTTGCTGCAGCTCCCAAGCTGGGGGAAAAAAATGACAAAGGAAGGAGGGGGAAAGGAGACATGAGGAGAGACTAGAGTAGTGGGGGGCTGCAGCAGAATCCAGCAGAATGCGAACCATGCTTTCTTGACAGTTTACCCTTCACTATGCAGGAGTCAACGTCCAGGACAACGACACAAGACAATAATTTAACTGTAAACACAAAAATGTCTATATAAACTACAGTTGCATGAGTTGCTACACTTTATTCACATCTGATGTCAAGGTGATATTCAAAAATAGACCCTCAGGGATTAAAGTAAAACTCATCTTACACAATTAAAGCACGTGTATACAATAAAAATGTAACGTGTCTGTACTGCAAGGATTAATCTGGTGGCAGGCAGCAGTCCCATTAACAAATGCTTAATTATTAAAGAGCCACAACACTGATCTACAAGCTCACTGCAGTTTCATCAGCATTCCTGGGAATGCCAAGAATAATTCCTACTTTCACAAAGCTCTTTGGGAAAGAACGACACAAACATGGGGAACACTCCTCAAGTACTTATGATTTATGTAGAGGTCAGTCAGTACAGTCAGAGAGCCACATTCATCATGTTTTCAGATTCACAGAAAGTCAAATGATTCTTTTTTTTACGGAATTCAGTATGATGGAGTTGTGTTTCAGAGGAAACACATTAAAGCTTGTTGAGGACAATGTCAAGGTTACAAATCATGTCTTGTGAGGCCATACGATCTGAAACTGTAATCAAAGCTGCAGGCCTCAATCGTAGCTGTACAATAAAACTCGGAAATCCCTGTCATCTTAAACACTGCACTATCCACATGATCCCTGGCCCTTTTTACTTTTATTTGTGAGGGTATTAAAACAGTCAAGTTTTATAAGCGTTCCTCAGCAATCTATTTTTACCCTCTTCAGTTTTATGTTCTTGTTAATTTTAATGAAACATGCAAAGGGGAATGACCTATGTCTGCTGATAGGTTTTCAGCAGAGGGGTTGCTTTTGCAGGACCTAGATCCATGTTTCCAATGGATAACTTCCAGGCCATCTGAGGCTCACTGATTGTAAATCATGCAGGAGAGACTTGATCGCAGTGCACTGCTATACCACTATTCAAACCGCTGAGTACATGAAACAAGGGACTTTTTGTCTGTTTTATCCACACATGATTAACTGGAACTGCAAAAAAATTACATCTTATGGGCTAAAATATCAACAAGACATATAAGAACAAAGCAAGCTAACGTTAATCTAGTACTTCAGCAAACATCTCCCTGTGAAAAGATCTTCAGCATGGCAAAATGCGCCTTACCTAAATGTTTTTTGTAATCGTATATACCCAGTCAGACATTCCTTTATAATAAATAGAAAAGTTATGTGTGATTTACGAGAAGTATTGTTAAAACATAACGGGTGCTTTCTAAAACACAATTTACTGTGTGCAAGCGCAAAGAAGACCTTTTGGAAACCCTGGGGGTGGGGGTGACAAAAACCCCAGGAAACTGTGAAAAAAGGAAATTACTGGTGAATTTGGAAGAGCTATTGCAGACAATGTCATACTGATGATATGCAGGGCTGATCTTACATTTATGTGGCAGATGCTTTTATCCAAAGCAACTTTCACATGAGGGTATAACAATGCAATTAATATCGAAGGTAATAATAAGCTGCATAGAAAAACCACTTGTGAGGTTCTGTCAGAAGTGACAGGGGTTTGTAGAAAGAGAGTATAGGCATAAAGGGAAGTGTAGAAAGAGAGTGGGTAGAGAAGTACAAGGTAGGTCGTTGGGTAATTTTAGGACAATTTTGAGGTCTAATCTGAGGTATTATATTTTACAAGGAGGATTGTGACTCAGTTTTGCAAGAAATGTGCTATTTTTGTTATCAAAATACTTACAGATAACTGACAAATAGATTTTATGGATCTTTGCAAAGCCAACAAATTTGTTGCAAGTAATTTGGTTAATTTTTCCACTGAACAGTTGAACTTTTATACATTAACCATAGCTTGACCACTGCCTTTCAGCGTAATTCCGCTCAATTCTCATTTCCCTTCAGTGGTCTGTCTAGGATTTGTCCCATTGAGCCAGATTTCTCAAGATGCATTTCATCTTGGCCAATCAGCAAACAGAAAGAGGAGTTGTGAACAAGTTTCTGCACTGTTTTTGAATTGTAGTCGGTCTGTGGTTGTAATTTGGCAAAGGCAGTAGAGGAAGTGCATGAAGCCATTCAGTCCATGTTGGCCAAACTTCCAAATATTGAGCAATAATAGTTGGAGGAAGAGAAATGTTTAAGACATTTTATTGCTGGCAAAGATGCCGTTGCCCTACTTGGCTCAGGACTTCTCTCTTTGCAGTGGGGGACAGTTGTTTACATCGCACACAGTTTCCGGTAAGCTTTATACTGTAGCTTCCTTTGCAATAGAGCTGGCGCATTACATACATTATGGCCAAATGTTAGCTATTGAGTAAAATCATATCCAGTCGTTTAGAACTTCAGAGTATCAACCAATTGTTTCTCAAGAGGCGAGGGTCCAGTCCCTCTATATGAAGCGAAGTGTACTTCAAGGGGCTTGTTTTTACCAGGCTACATTAACCATATAATAAAATATGTTTTATTCATTAAAGAATGTGTTTACTTTGTTAGACATAATAATCTTAAAACTTAAACAGAAATACTGGAATTTGTGTGAAAAAGTAAAATTGAATTAGAACAAAAATATAACACAAATTTAATAAGGTTCCAGGCTCAGGTAGGTCAAACTGTGTAATTCTTCACACTACATTATATTGTTCTCTGTAGCTTTGTAGCTTTTACCTTAGTTGTTTATTCTTGCATGCAAATATTGATATTTTATTTATTGAGTTTGATCATGAATAAGTTTGAATGTCTTATAAAATTAGAAAACTCATTATACTTTATGTTAGAAGTTAAAGCACTTTAAGGTCACTGACAAACAACTGAAGCATAAAGTGCTACTTCTTTATCTGTAAAAATTTAAGAAAAATTGAAAAAAGGGCTTGATCATCAATAACTGTTCTGGAACTTTTCACTTATCTAGAAAACAGATTAGGATTTTTGAATCTGAGCTTTGAGAAACAATGCTGTGTAGGTTAAACTGGCTTAAGACCTCTTCAAAACAACGATAATTCCTCAAACATTCATCAAGCTCTCCAATAAACAGTGCTTGCTCTTGTTTTGTCTTTGTTAGTAAGAAAATCTGTCTCTGGAATGACTCAAGCAACAAATGTGCTGCACTATCCCACTGTGGGATAGTGCTTCATAAACTATGCACTGATATACTGCAGACCCTCGGGTGAAGCAAGTATGTGCATCTTTGTGAACCCATGGTCAATTCCCAGTTCACTACAGTGAAAAAATGTGAATGGGGAGCAGGGCAGATTCTGACAAAGACAGAGAGAGAGAGACAATGAGAAAATGAAAAGGCAAAAAAAAGGCTACAGACAAGAGGAAAGTCACAGGAGAATGCTGGCCAAGTACGATGTGACGGCTCACAAAAAACTGGGAAGCTACCGGTCCTTTCTTTTGCTGCAATTACTGTTAGTCAGTCAAACAAAGTGTTTCTGGTTCCTCAGTCAGGGAAACCCCCTCCTTTCAATTTATCAGTGGAGGATGAAGCATGAATGAAGCAGGGCACACCTCCAGTTTGAGGTGTGTGAGGCAGTGAAGATAACACTATAATTATTTTTATTTGGGTTTTATTTGTACAACAACCCCATATCCTGGATGATTTTATTGTATTTGTAGATTTTTTATTATGCAAAGAGAGACAGTTTGAGAGACAGTTCTGTAATTTTGGGCTATTTTTGAAAAAATAATCATGATATTTTCTCAAAAAAGAAAACAAGACTGATTACATTTTTAATCTATCTACAAAGCAGAAAAAAATATTTTGCTGTTTTGGATAACTTTTAAAGAAAAATCAGAAAAAAACTAAAAATCAGGTCAGCAGGTCAAAGTTTTAAAAACTCAGTATTTAGAAATCAGCCACAAAATCTATCAGTCTGTCACTAATCCATCTAAAGCTTGGTAGAACATTTTCATAATAATGCATAGTTTGGTGTGCTGTGATAATATAAAACCTACAAGTTTTTTAAATTAATCTGTTTAAATTAATCAGTGGTGTTTGAATCACCACTGAAATTTATCCCTCCCAAACTCACCAACAGGCTCTACTGAAGGATTTCTCATTGAAAAAAATTCCACAAACCCTTTAACTTTTTTCAGGTTTCAGTTTAGTCTCTTATAACTGGTTTTAATCACCACCATACATGAATTATCTGACGTCACTGATGATCATTTAAGATGAAAATTGTACTAAATGTGGCAGTTATGATTTAGCTCAGCATCTATGCTGATCTTGGGATGCTCAAAATGTTGTCAAAAATTCTGTGGTCTAGAGCCATTGAATTTATTTTCATCCCTTGAAAATTTGACTTAATGTTTGAAAACTGTTTAGAACTGTACTGCCTTGTTATTTTTCTTATTCCCTTCCTTTCTCATTAACCACTCTCCAGGTATTGGGGTTGCCATCTGCTTTGTGGTCCCACCCCACAGGCCTGAAGGCCCTTAGTGCAGAAGAGCTCCAGGCTGCTTTCCCTCAGCTTAGCCCCAAGGGTCCTTTACTGCTGGTGCTGGAAGTCTGGCACACTGTGCAGGCATGTTAAGAATGTAGGCATGCAGATCCACAACCTCAGGGGAAACACAGATTCCTTCACTCAATGGTTTATAGATTCAAGACACTCCCTTGGCCGAGAGCTTACAGTCAGAGAATACTCCACGTGGACTCTGCTGCACACACTGACAACATTCACAAAATGTTAAGCAAGGTTTTCTTTCCCCCTTAGGTGGGCTCAAAAGTACAAGCGCCTATCAGCACAATGAAATCTGGGCTTTAATGAGTGCTGAGCAATTGTGCTATAGACATACATTCACATAAGGTGCCCATGAGTGTCAGTTACCCTAAAAATAAACTAAACATCTATTTTTTTAAGGTGCCATGAAGAAATATTTCCCACAACGACTAAGAAGGAAAAAAATATGTGACCAGTTACTGAAATGAGGATAATGTACATCCACACAAAATTTATTTTAAAACTGAAGATACAGTTTCTAAACATGGTGCACAGTATGCAATACACATTCTTCCCCCACAGGACTATTGCAACGAGCCAAAAAAAAAAAAAAAAAAAAAAAAGCAAGAAAATACATCTAAAATGATCAAAAGAAGTTTTCATTAAAATCCACAAAAGAATCTACCTCTCTTTCTGACCTTTCGATTACTGCTGTTTGCCCTGAAGGTCAATTAGAATCAAGCGATGCCATAAATTCTCGAGGTCTCAAGCCTCTTGGGAGGCAGTCAGACATCGTCTGAACTACATACTAATGTCTGAAAGACTTGAGGAATGACTCACAAAGAAAAAAAGTCCCACTTAGTGGAATCAAAGGCTGGGGGCCTTTGAAGAAAGATAATTTAAAATATTTTTCTATTGGTCTGATGTAATATTCTAATCTTAAAAATCATGTTTTCATTAGCTGTAAGCGGAAAATCATGAAAATGAACAAAAATAACGGTTTGAAAACATCAGTCTGTGTGTAATTAATCTACATACAATATTTTTACCTAAGGAATAATGTTAGTGAAATAAATGAACTTTTCAATAATTTTCTAATTTACTAAAAGTGACTGTAAAATAAAGTTGGGTGATATGTATATATCGTTGATGGTCCATAAATTCATCCAATCGCACAACCTTACTGTTTAAGAGAAGTTTAGCTTATCAACAAGACCTAAGGTATTTAAACATGGCAAAAGCATACAGTTTATGACTTTGAACCTTTAAACCATTAGAACTTCTTTTTTACTCAAATTGTTATGGATAGACTACATCTTACCAGTTAACATTTACATGAGCATACAGTATATAGGCAGGAAATGGTTGATAAACTGGGAATTGTGTCTGGGTTACATAATAGCCCCCTGTTATCTGGCTCAACGGGTTTAATGGGGCTGAACTCTAGGTAAAATGAGGAACCTACATTGGTCCTAGATGTGTTGCAAAATTTACAATCATTTATTAGTGAGATTCAGTTCCCTACATAGGATGCTTAATGAGTTGTCGCAATATATGTATTTACTTAACGCAAGTGAAACCCATACAAGAAGCCCACAGTGATCCCCAGTCCACTTAGTATGAGCAACATTTATAAAGGGCCCACATACACATACTGGCGGGGGTATAATATTATTAACGTTAAATAACCTAAAATTATATAGGAAAATTTAAAAAATATAGCTTAATTTTTAACTTATTAATTCAAATTATTGATAACAGAAAAATAAACATAAAAGAAATGAACGCATTTAATTGCACTGTGAAAGAAAAGCCCATATGCTGTCTGAACTCCTGTGTAAATAAGTAAATATCAGTTATCCAACTGAAAGTGAATATAGCACATTTTGATCTTCGACCTATGTAGTGATCCCCCTCCGTTCATGTGTTTGCCTGGTAGCAGGGAGCAAAGAGAGCTGATGGCAGCACCGTTTAATCAAAGGGTGATGTGATGAAACTGTGCTCAATAATGGGAGTCTAAGTAAATTGAACACTGCTTTTGAGTTAACATCAAAGACCATTATAATTACAAACCTCCAACAAACCTATTTTGTTGTGTTATGAAAACTACATTTCATGCAGAGGATTTATAAATCACATATCCATCAACATGCTGTGACTTAAAAGAGTGACAAAGAGAGAGGTTTTACACTTCTGATTATAGAAACTAAATGACAGTAACCCTATTTTGTAAAATATATAAGTATTTAACTTTTTCCCCAAAATAACTGCAGGATTTAGAGGTGCATGAAGTGTAAAGCTGGTAGTTTTCTTGTTATTTTAAATTGAACTGCTTCTTCATCTGTATGGTTAGATAAACCGCAGAATGAAAGCAAAACCACAACATTCCAATTGCCACTAAATTGAGGAAGAAGTTGTTGTAAGTCGGTAAAATACAAATTATATATCTCTATTCAAAGTGGCAGTAATTAACAAAATTTATTGAAATTGAAAAAGTTTGTGTAATTTGTCAAATATTGCTATTTGATAAAAGTGTGATTAATTGTGCTAATTTATTTACAAAACCCCTAATTAATTAGATTAATTTTCTTTAATCACACCCAAGTACAAATAAAATATATCTGGGTTAAGGTCCCAGGGAATCCAGGGCATGTAACCTTTTAATTTCTCACTAAGGCTGAACAGAAAAATTTCTGACCCCAAAGCCCCATGTTGATTTACATGATCCACTTTTAAAATGGGTCATGGTGCATCTCTGATAAAACCTTCCAAGAAATCTGTAACATTTCAAGTAATATTGCAAAAAGTCTGAGGTTGCTATGTTCTAATGTAATGTTTTGTCTTTCTCTGACATAAGCAGCCTTTATTACATTAAACATATTGGATATATCTACTTAAATGTGAGTTGGAATTCATTTATTACCCTAACAAATGTTAACAAATCCCTTAACTGTCACTCTCAAAATGCTTCCATTTCAGTCAATGGATCCACAAGGACACCGGTGTCCTTGTGACAGTTAAGGAGTTTAAACACAGATTGTCCCATATAGCAAATACTTTTTACCATTTCTCTGTACAACTCTCTCTTAGCTTAAGGCAAATAATTTTTTTTGCGGTAGCAACTAAGAAACTGATGGGTACTGCAATGTCTATAAATGGTGCACTTTTGCTTCTAGCAGTAACACTATAATATGCCTTTGAAAAATAGCACTCCACACTTAATGTTCCTTTAGCATATCCAGCTGAACATATTCCCTTTACATTTCATCCCGTGGTATAAAGCAGTGAACTGTTCTTCATAATAAGTTAATTGATCACACAATTATTTGTGAATATTTCAATAGACATCACACACTATCAATTTCTAAAACTAGTACTGCAGTATCTTTCCAATGGAAGATCTCTGACTACTCAAAGTAAAGCAGTGTTAATATCGCTTTAACACCCAACAACCTCTCCCGCATAATGAATGTGATGCTAAGTGCCTGTTTTCCGCTGGCCCTTGCCAATGTCTCCCATTGAAACTGGCAACCAGGAATAGAATGAGCACAGAAGGCAGCAATGGCTCACATCCTAACCCAAAAATAACAACAACCACACAGAAAGAATATGCTGTCGTTACAGTATAATGAAGACATTTGCCTTACTCACTATAACTCAGTGTCACTCACTCGCACTCTCTTTGCTGAGAAAAGCCATGTCAGATTGATACAAAAGTATGGCCAGGAAGAGAAAGATGATCAAATCCTCTCTGACCTCCAAGCTGTATTCCTCCACGGTCCTCCTCAGAGGGTCCACAATCTGCCAGCAAATGAGAATGCATAAGTCGATAAGCAGCATCCCACCGACGATGATCAACAGTTTTTGGTCCTTTATGATCTGTAGAGAAAGAAGAATGACTGTATGAGTGAAATAGCTCAACAGGTAGCAGTTTAATGGAATAACATCCAAGTCCTAAAGGCATGTGAAACAACACTTTGTACGCACCTTCTTTATTGAGTTAATTGACTTTAATCTTAGCTTATGATGAAGATCTTCACTGCCTTCTCTTAAAATATTTAAGGACTTATATTCTTATTCTGCTAGTATAAAACAATCAAAATGTGACACATCCAGTAGGCCAATTGGTCAATAATCAAAATAATCAATAAGACGTTCTGTCAGCAAGCCAAATTCTATTCCCGAAAAAGGGAACCAATGCTGAGCCAGTGCTGCTCACAACTAAAACTCCTCTTTTGTACTCTGAACTTTGGAAGGATGAAAGCCATGACCTGTTTGTGATCTTCATTTATAATAGCGTTTGACTGACTGAAACCATAAATCAAAAGAAAGGTCAGGAGAAGACAGGGTCACGTTCTGTTTGGAAAGTATCATATAGTCTAGATGCAGCTCGCACAGGTGTCCATTTCCCCACTGGGCTCAGAACGAAAGACATGAGGGGAGTGTCTTTTGATCTGCTGCCTTTTGATGATGCAAGGACTGAGCAAATGTGGCCACAGCAAGACAAAGAATATTGATAGCTCTAGGTGGGATTCGCAGCTCCTCCATTAAGCATGTCCAATTCATTGCAGAAAGATGTATACTAAACATCCATCAGCAATGTGGGAGTGTGGGGACCAAAGAAAAAAGTAGATTTGTATGCAATAAAGCGCTGTGCGAATGCATGAATATGGTTTGAACTGTTTTAGTAGAAAACATTAGTATTTATTCACATTTTATTGCCACAGGGTAAAATCAGACTGAAACAATAAAAAAGGAACATTCAAGATGATTGCATTTATTTATTAAAAACATTTAAAAGATAAAAATATTTAGTTTCTATTGGCATGCACTCTAAGAAGATTCTCAAGTTCTTTGGAAGAAAAACTTTTTTGCACCTATTCTTCCTTTGTTTTACACCAGAACCACCTGAAATGTTGGTTTCCAAAAAGTAAATTCTCTGACAAAACAGGCTTTTTTCTGGCATCCCTCTCAATCAACTGGGAAATCTAATTGTTGTTCTTCAGGTTGCTAAGGAGAACTGGTGACCCTCCAAGATGTAATTCATTGCTGTTTAAGAACAGATTAAGTTGCAGGGTTTTTTTTTTTTAACTCTCTTCCCATCTGCCTCTGTAAAATGGCAAGATAAACATTGATCCTTCCTTCAAATATTGGAGTGCAACTAACAGAAACAGACTTCTGTGTCACATCATATCTATACCGTAGGAAAATAGGAAGACAGAATTCACTGAAAACAAAGTATAATAAAAAGAATAGGCAGATACATGCATTTTATAGGATTAATTAGGACTCCATTAAATTGCAGCAACATTGCCTGTTAAAAACAAGAACAAAAAAATGTTCACAAAGGGTTTTTCCTCTCTGAATAAAACTGAATTTTCTATTTTTCTAAAATTTTCAGTTTTAGATAATGCTACTGCAATAAAAAAGTATTTCTTTTAAGGCCTTTCACGTTTTTTTTTTTTTTTTTTTCTCCCCAGGGGTGTCTATAAATATAGAAAACTCTGTATATTAGCTCCATGTAGACAGAGATTTTAGTCAAAAGGTTTAAAATTCTCATTTAAAACCAAGATGTTTAAACACCTATAAATATCAAATTAAATGTTCAAAAATCTTCTGAGATTCTAATGGGCAAATACCTGGGAAGGATATTTTTGGGAAATTATTTAAAAAACAACCCAAAAACTTTACACTACCATCTGCTAAACTCTGATGTGTTATATTGTCAAGTGACTCTTTTTGACAAATTACACATGTAATTACTCTAAATTACTCTAAGTGTTACCTGTTTTCTTTCTCCCAGCAATATTGGCATTCAGGCATACCATTCATGTTGCACAGATTTTTCTCTCAAATATCCAATTGTATTTTAGAGAAACTCAAAAAACTAAAAAACATGGAGTATGTGCAACGCCTTAACAAGATTGAAAAGAGAGAGTAATACGTTTTTTTCTTTTTATTTTCAAAAGAAAGGACATTATCTACTAACCCTGTGGTTTCAGACATGAATGAACATACTGATAGTAATAGTTTGTTTTGTTGTTTTTTTTAGCGGCTGCTTTGAGGTGCAAAAATAATTATCTGGACTCAATTCATTACAAACACAACAACTATATGGGGTAATTTTTGAGAAACTTAGTTCTACCAATGAAATAAAAGCAAGATATTTTACACATTATTTAAAGTAGTGTGTAATTACTTTCCAGGACAAGTTCAAGATTCTGTGAAAAAAGCATTTTGATATGAATTGTAATGTAGAATTTCAAGTATTTTAAGGTATAACAACGCATACCTTTCTTAAATGAAAGACCAGCTGTATTTGTTTTGCTCAGAGACAAAGTGCATTTAGGTGTGCAGTAATGAGCAATTTAAGAGATTTTTTTTCTATTTTTTGGTTAAGTTCACGTATCAAAGTCTAATTTATTTAAGCAGTAGTGGAAATAATGGTTGTTTGGCTGTTTTAAATAAAAGCAATTATATCATGTCAGACATTTCTGTCAATTTGTATGTTAATACATGTAAAATTGTGTGATTTTACTTCAGGTTATTACACCCAGACAATCTCATAGCCCATGACATGGTGATTCTGGGCATCTTCTTATCTCTGTTTGTACTGTGTATTTTTATAGACGAAGGATAATTACCTGCACACCACTAAGCCTTTATCGAATTCACCCTTGAATTATATACTCTTCCACTGTACAGAAAAAAGAACAATGAAGAAAAACTAGCAAGAAAGGGGTGAGTGTTGCTTCTTCAGATCCACAGTTTGAAGAAAAGATGGCTAACACTTGTGTCTGTCCCTCCCCTGACAGCAGTTGGCAGACGTTTCAGGGCACCAACAGCAACTATCAGTCTGCTGAAGCCAAAGCACCTGCACTCAATCAATGTGGATGAAGTGGAAAGTGTGTGTATGTGTGTGTGTGTGTGTGTGTGTGTGTGTGTGTGTGTGTGTGTGTGTGTGTGTGTGTCCTGCACACAAACCCAGGCCCTGAGCCAATAGAGCATACATCTTGAGTGTTAAGAGCTAAACTATGCAGCAGGGGGTGAATACTGCCTCAAAGGAAACATTTGTTTTGGTTTGTTAGCAAGGGAGAGAAGGTGAGAGGAGGAGAAGTGAGCTAAAATAATTGGCTATGAAATGTCAAAGCAATACTAAGTTCAAAGAGGCAAAACAGCTCTGTTTCCTGAAATTATTTAAAAACAGAACTCATAAAATAAATATAAAAGGTCAGGTTCAGAGTTATGAAATATCTTTGAAATGCTATCTTTGATAAAATGTTAGAGATTTTTGTCTTTTAACATCTTTTGATTCATCACTGGTTTCTGGTCTTCAGCTTTTTGTTTCCTCTTCAGAGTTTCCAGCCTACTTTCTTTGCCATTTAGGCCAGATTGTTTGTCCTGTTCTTTACACTGTCCTGCTTTGCTTTCCTCCTTCTGTCACTCCACCATCCCTTCTGCCGTTGTTTTCTCCACCCTTCTTTCCTCTTCTACTCTTTCAGATATCCATCCCTCTTTCTTTCTTTGTCTTTTCATGTTCACTGCCAGGCCACCTACCCTTCCAATAATATATAAAATTTTGCAAAGAGAAATGGAGTAGGAGTAAGGAACAGCTATTAATACAAAAGACCATGAAGACTTGCAGCACAGAGAGAGCAGTGCTTATAACTGGGCCAGTGAAACAGATCAGGTCAGTTGTTTAAAAGGCTATCTATATTTCTATTTTTTTTTCTGCTAAGAGACATTTTTCAAAAAAGTTTCTGCAGCAACCAGCATTTAGATATATTGTTATTTGATTCAAGTCTGGGCACACTCAGCTAAACAGCAATGTTTAGATGTAAGTAACCTGGAAATGACAGGTCCTCTCTACATGTGCCAAATGACAATGCTTATCACTAAATAAAATTTTAGGTATCCTGTTTGGTGTTCAAAGAAATTTTTAGGGCAAGATTTAACAATGTCCAACATCAATCTGATATATTTGCAACACTTGTAATAATGAAAATGTAGGAGACTATGGACATTTGTGGGTGACGAAAATGTAAGAAAACAAATATAAATACTAAAATCAAATCAAAATTTAAAGGTTGTACAACAGTCAAACTTTCCAGTGTTAGCGAATTACACAGAAACTGTAGTCAAATCTACTTAAATTACTTAAATTATGAAACACTAGCAAGTTTTCTGAAAACAGCAGTTTAACTACATGATGAATGCCCAGTTCAGATTGCAAACTGTCTTAGAAATGATCATTGTTTCTGTAAGTGCTTCTGAGAAACTTGTAGTACTATCATGACTGAGAAAAAAAAAAAAAAATCAGGGTTCACTGTGTTTTAAGTTGCTGTTTAGTTGCATTTTGAAGCTAAAATGTGTCTGTAATCTTTTTTGCCTTAAGTAAGAACTCAACATATTTCACAAGAAACAGGAATATGCCAAACACTATATCCATCATGAGAGAGGGAGGAATATTGGTATCACACTGTTCATCAAAACAACAGACTAAACTAGAGAAGCAACAGTGATGCTGTATTTAAGAAGGAGCTAAACAGACTAAACTTCTTGAGGAAGCTTAGATCCTTCAGTGTTTGTATCAAGATGCTGCATATCATCTATAAGTCCATTTTGGAGAGTGCAATCTCTTCTGCATCATCTGTTGGGGTAGCAGCATCAGAGCCAGTGACTTAAAAAAGCTCAACAAACTGATAAAGAAGGCTTTTTCTGTTCTGGGGACTGATTGAGGACCGTTGGTGAGTTATGATTAGAGATGTCCTACAGCAGATCACTGGAGAGTGTTCTGGAATGAAAATCTGATTGAAGTTTTAAGCCTTGAAGTTTAAGAATGTTTCATAAAATGAAAAACATTCCAGACAAAATGGTACATGCTTTTAAGCAGACTGTAATACCACAACAACAACAGAGTATCCTTAGACAGAGGCTTCTTCAGAACCACTGTAATACTAACTGCCACAGGAGATCCTTCTGGCCTATATGCATCACCTTCTGCAAAGACTCTTTTGGATCAATCGAGTTACATCAACAATTAAAATCTTTGTATGATTAATAAAATATTTCTAACTGAACTAAGTTAAACTACCAATATAAAATGGCAAAGGTTGCAGTAAACTGGTTTGTTTTGATTGCTATTCTTGTGTAGCAAGCTGCATTTTTGAAGTAATTAGTCTGCAGATAAGATCTTTTTTCTGTCTGCTTCATAATCATACACTGAGAAACATGTCCCTATGAAGCTAGGACAAGACACAGCAATCTGAGTGTATGTGAAAATTTTCTCTGTTTTCTTTAGAGTGTATGCAGGTCTCTTGACGCATACATATTTTACTGATTAGTTAAAGTTTTAATTACCTTTTTCTTCATCTTCACATTTTTGAAGATGGCATGTACCCTCCACGTCTTGGCAAACATGGCACCAAAAGCAGTTGTGTATCCAACAATGAGGATCCATGTCCGAACCTGTCAGAACACCAACACACAGTCGCGATGTGTCATGAAGGGGTAATCAAAGCTCAAACCAGCGTCTGATCTGACAAGTATCTAAAGATAAATTTGTTCAAAATAGAGTTGCAAGGCATTCTAAAAATAGGAAGCTGTCAGATTTATTTTTTTTTACCTCAAGAGCTCTGGTAGATCATCTTTAGCAATGGGTCTGTCAGACATCTGAGAGCATTTAATTTTAGTAAAAGTAAAACAAAATGTGGACCGCTTACGTTTTAGCATGAAACACAAAGCTGATGAGTTAAAAAAGCTTGAAATTTCAATATAATTTTAAGAACCTTAAAATAGCTGCACAATCATAAATGAGTAGACAGTTATGTACTTCAGCATCACCAACTGCTCATGCACCTACACCGGTTTTTAAAAAATGTTCTTGGTTTTGTGATGTGATGTAAAAAAAAAACAAGACCTTCATCAGTTCTTTCAAAACTTCTACACACACACACACACACACACACACACACACACACACACACACACACATATATATATATAAATATATCTGATATACTGCCAAACTGGTGACATGACCTTGTTTTATCCACAGTTTCCTCTTGAGCTGTACTGAAGGCATGGTGTAGCACAGTATACTTATGAGGCACGTTGGCAAAACCTAAAACTGCTGCTGCACAAGTTACTCAATGGGTTGTCGCGAGCTAACCAAAGATTAAGTGAATTAGTTGATGCCACCCACCTTGGTTAGCTGGCCGTGAAAACTTGAGCGGCTAAAGCCTATCTACATCCCCCAGAATGCTGTGCAGTTCTGGGTCAGAGAAATTATTGAACATTCTATTGGACATACTTTCTACTGATATTGATATTGATCACGGATTCAGATAGAACCATATTGTCAAGATGGATGAAATGGTGCATAGTTCCAAATACCAGTCAGTTCTGGCCCACAATGTTCAATTATTATTATTTGCCTTTCATTTACTCCATGCTGACAGAACGCTCTGCAGAGTCCTTACTGCAGAGACGCATCTGATGAAGACCCTCGAGAGGCTGGTCCTCAAACATCTACACCCTCTGGTGATGTCTTCATTGGATGTACTGTAGTTCACCTACCAGCCTGGGATCAGAGTGGATGACGCCTTCATCTACCTCCTGCACCAAGCTCTGACCCACCTGGAGAAACCTGGAAGCATGTGAGGATCATGTTCTTTGATTTCTCCAGTGCTTTCATCACCATCCAGCCAGGACTTCTGAAGGACAAGCTGGAGCTGTCAGAAGTGGACCACCACATGTCCCAGTGGATACTGGACTACCTCACTGGCCACCCACAGTATATGAGGACACAGGGGTGTGTCTCCGACAGGCTGGTCTGCAGTATGGGGGTTCCTCAGGGAACTGTCCTGGCACTGTTCCTCTTCACCCTCTACACTGCAGACTTCTCCATCAACTCCCCATGTGGCCGTCTGCAAAAGTTCTCTGATGACTCTCCGATAGTTGGCCTCATCACAGGTGAGGAAGACTCAGAGTAAAGACAGTGGACTCAGGACTTTGTGGACTGGTGCCAGCAGAACCACCTCCTGATCACTGCTGCTAAAACCAAGGAGCTGGTGATGGATTTCCGCAGGCACAGACCCATCTCACTGATACCGGTGAACATCCAGTGGACATTGAGATCGTGGACTCTTATAAGTGGCTGGGTGTTCACCTGAACAATAAACTGTACTGGACTCATAACATTGATGCGCTTTACAGGAAGGGAGACTCTTCCTGCTGAGGAGGCTGAGGTCTTTTGGAGTGCAGGGAGCGCTCCTGAAGACCTTCTTTGACTCTGTAGTGGGATCAGTCATCTTCTATGGAACTGTATGTTGGAGAAACAGCTTATCTACAGCTCAGAGGAAGTGGTTAGATAAGCTCATCAGGGAGGCCAGCTCTGTGCTTGGATGCCCCCTCGACCCACTGCAGGTGGTGGGAGATAGAAGGACTCTAGCTAAAATAACATCACTGATGGACAATGTCTCCCACCCCATGCTTGAAGCTGTTGCTCAGTTGGAGAGCTCCTTCAGTGGCAGACTGCTGCATCCTAGGTACACCAAGGAGCATTATAGGAGATCATTATAGGAGATCTCAGCAGCTGTTAGACTCTATAACCATCAAGCTCCCAACAAAATCAATAAGTGTTTTTATCAATATTTTTCTATTGTCACTAACTGTAAATAGTTTTTTATTTTTAATGCTCAGAGACATACACATCTTGTACACTTTTAATTAACCAACTCAGTTGCACATTCCTCTGGACTGGAGTATTTTTTTTTTACAACTACACAGTATTTATGTTGAAATTTTGCTTTACTGTACAGTATTTTTGTATTCTATATTCTGTTTATATACATATTCTTTGTGTGAGTTTTCGGTTATTGCCAGTCACTGTCACTTTGCTGCTGTTGCACAGAAATTTCCCCATCATGGTACAATAAAGGATATTTTAATCTATTCTTCTATTCAATTCAGACAGTTGAGATAAAGAAGAATTTTATTTTTAAGCATCACTATGACTCCAAGTACACAACAACAACAAAAGAATAACTTCATAAGAGGAAAATTAAAGTTTTGGAATGTCCTAGCCAGAATCTAGAACCAAGTTTGACAGAAAATCTGTGCAGTCACCTGAAGAGACTTGTGCAAAAAAACATGCATTCCAATCTGATAGATTGGGAGAACATTTGCAAACACTGTTTTTGAATCAAAAGGTTATTTAACAAGGTTTTAGGTCAAAGATGTACACACTTACATAACCAGGTTGCTGTATATTTTGCAGTCTCACAGTTGGGAGGTTTTTTTTTGGTCGTACTGCACAGGATAAACATTTGGAAAAAGGTTTGATGTTTTTGATCATGGTATAATTTTTTACATCACAAAAACCTGGCATTTTAACCAGGATGTGTACTTTTTTCAGTCACTCTTTGGCAGAGCTTTGGCTACAAATGACAGGAAAAATTAGACCGTCTATTCACTTGGAGACCAGCTCATTAATCAGTAGTACATCTATCAACCTCTGTGCTCCTTTGCTGTAGAACTTCATCTGAAGTGACAGGCTCTGTTTGGGCTCTGCAGCGCAGCTCCATCCAGGTGACGGCAGCCCGAGACGTGCCCTGCCTGTCATTACTTGTGTCTGTAATGTGTGTGTGTGTCGGGTATAGTGTTTTCTCAGTGGAAACTAGTTATTGCTGTAATCAAAACTCTTTAATTAATCCAGTATCTACATAGTCACATGGTGCTGCTACCTGAGGGGAGACACTTAATGTGCTCTGTGCAAGCTACAGACCTACAGTGAGATTCAATCATTTTTCTCTTGATCACAAGATGCATGTGAGAAGTCTGAGAGTCACTTTTGCTTTGGCATATTTTAAATATATAAAGTCAAATAAAAATGGCAAAATACCATGAAAATTTTACAATAGGTAATACACAGTGAAATTCATACCCCATAAACTTTCACATATTTTGTCACAAAATTCATAGCATTTTTTTTGCACTTCATCTGATAGGCCAAAACAAAGTATTGCAGAACTAGAAAGAAAATGATGCATGGTTTTTCCACGTTTTTTAACAAATAAATATTTTAATGGTGGAGTAATTTGTAAAATTGACTTTTTTGAGTTTTATATCATGCTATAATGTTAATCCCTTATCAAAAACATACTTGGAGTGTTGCCTTGATTCTTTCATGCATGTCTGGGAAATCCTTTAATCTCCCAAGGCAGCTATTCAGCTCTGCAAAACGCTTTGGTGGGGACAAAGGTGTAGGTAGGTACAGCTCCTCCTCAGAGCTACAGTTTCTAAGCTTCCGAGCTTCTGCCTTACAGAGCACCCCTCCCCCACGACTTTCCCACTCAGCTCCTTCAGACTAGCCAGCAGCAATTAGCAAACACCTGGTGAAAATGCACATCTGCTGATCACATTATATGAGTTACTTCTCAGTGAAACGCTGACTTCCTGAAGGCGGAGTTTCAGAAATAGCAGGAGTTTTCAAAGAGACAGAGTCTCAATTTCAAGGTGTTAAATTACAAAGTCAAATTTATTTTAAGTCATGTTTGATATATGCAGAATTTTTGTAACAACTGAAGGTTACATAGTTACTTGATTGTGCTATAAAATGGCACAATATGGCTGGAAAATACATAACACTGCCCCTTTAACAGTGTGACCTGCATCTCTAGTTAACACCCCTAAGTCAAAGTCCTGCATAATGTTCTTTGACTGCAATTACAGCTATAAATCTTTTAAGTATCAAAAGATTATCAAAATTTTTGCATATTCTTCTGTGCAAAACAGCTGGCTACATGTTTGATGTGAACTCCAGTCCCAAGCCTTCTGCAGTTTTCTTACTTTTCATCCAGGATTACTGCATATTAAGGTCTAATCTCTGACCAAATCCTATCTGATCAACATAGTATGATGCTGCCACTACTATGTTAAACAGTGGGGATGATGTGCACTGGTTGATGTGTAGTTTTAGTTTTTCACCATACAGAATTGTGCACACAGACTAAAAAGTTTTGTTTTGGCCTCATCTGACCGCAGTACAATATGATGATATGACATCTTATAATTTTTTTCAGCAATGACTTTCTTCTTCTCACTCTTCCATGAAGGCCAGATTTGTTTAGTGTCCAATTGGCCTGTCGACACATTGTTCCACCTGAGCAATAGAACTCTGCAGCTCCTCCATTATGATTGGGCCTCTTGGCATCCCCTTAGATTAATGCTCTCTTGTCAGATGGATGGCCATGTTTCATTAGGTTTGCAGTTGTGCCAACATTTTTTCATAAATGCTCTCTGACAAACCTTCAGCTGCATTTATACTGACATTGGATTGTAAATACTAATAAGGTGACTTCTCAAGACCACTGGTTGCACTTTCACTGGGGGCTATCAGAGTAAAGCAAACTGAATACACTTGTAATTTTTCATCCACTTAAAAATTGTGCAGTACTTTTTGGACAATCAACTAAAATCCCCAAAATCACATTGGAATTAGTGGTTGTAACATGTTGAATTAAAACCAAGCTTTCATTTAATATTTTATAGGTTAATAAAAGTTTGAAGTGGACTCACAGTGCAGAGCGTCTCAAATTCTTTGTCAGAAACAAAACCTCCATCAAGACCAAATAGGAAAATCGACGCATAGGAGAGCATGCCTCCTAAGATGATCAGGTTGTTCATGTATGGACTGGACATCTTGATTAGTCTGAAGAAGAATAAAAGATTAAATAAGTGATAAAACTGATCAGTGAAACTTTAAAACTGACAATTTTCTTATATAAAAAAGATCTAAAAACACAAGTATATAAAACCATTGCATATTATGTGAATAGACTCCCTTTTCTTTCTATTATTATTCAGCCCACATATGCGTCTCTGGCCTTCACTCATCCCTCCACTTCTTCTCCCTTTGCATAAACTGCTAATTTACCTTTTTCTTGCGCAGTACAACTGTACATTTTATTTTCACTGGTTAGCACTTTTGTCAAGGTTGTACTGGTCCATTGCAAGATGCTGACCTGTGATTTCGATTCTTAATGTTAAAGAACAAGAAAGCCCCAGCCATGAGCATGCCCAGAATGGTTATAGTAGACAGGATGCTGTACAGTGGCACATTGATGTGGCGCCGTTGTAGACGAACAAAAGTACGATCTTTGGGAGGCTCCACACCTATGACACACAGGAGGAAAGAAGGTTATTTTTATGTTTCTCAAAGTTTTGACCATTTTATGTGCTAAACTTTTTCAGAAAATTGTTGCTTCTTTGGACTTTCCTTTGCATTCATCCCTCATCTAAAAATGTGCAACTGCAGCAAATATTAACTTATTCAAGCTCAACTTCCAGATATTCATGTGAATCTTTCCATCTGCACCTCATTCAGGTTATTGTGGGTAAACCCAGCATTTTCTAGTATTTAGTATGAATCACATGGGCATCCTCTGTGCATTTAGTATAGTGAGGGATGTAAAAGGAAGCTTTCATTGCAGGAGCTTCTTTATGTGGGACAGAGAAGGGAAGATGGAGCAAAAGAGAGCTGTGAGGGGGGAGAATCGCTAGAAGGATCAAACGAATTCCAAAGTATGTCAACACTTGCAAACCCAAAAGAGAGGAAAAATGGACCAGTAAATA